>JAJHUR010094306.1:17576-42318 GCA_027495735.1 Lutjanus campechanus | reverse complement strand
TGACTGGAAATTGCCATTATATGAGCCAATATCATGCTGTTTCTGCTCGATCAGACAGGGTCAGCAGCAAATTGTATTTTAGCCACCTAAAAAAAATTATATCACTACTATGCCTTGGTGTAGCACAGCCTTTTTCTTTGGGAAACCATCTAAGTAGAAGCCAAATATCACTCTCTCCAAACCAAACAGACTCCACTGGCAAAAGCAGTAATTTTACATTGCAGAACATGGGAGTTTCTAGTCCACTTACTTAGTTTCTGCTAGCATCTGAACTATTCTTTTAAAAACCAAAGCCACTCAAAAACACAAACTAACAGATTGATGCAGTGGTCGACCAGAAACTCCTGTGATCTGTGAGGTAAAATTACTCTTTTTGTCAAAGGAGCCCGGTTGAACGAGAGATATTTGGCTTTTACATCAGCGGTTCCCTGTCAGAAAAGTCTATCTTATGCCAAGGTAAAGTGTTAAAAAAATGTATACATATATAAACTGAACTGAACATGATTTATTTTAGGTAGGCCTTTTTTATGCAGCTAAAACACATTTTGCTGCTCTACACAGCAGCTCATTGCTTAGCTTTCTACACTGGGAAACCTGCTGCTTCCCCTAACTGGGAGCATGGTGATGGGCATCTACTGTAGGTAATGCACAGACTATCACTCACTCCCGCAATACAACCCCACTTTAAATAATCCAAACTATCCCTTTCAATTTAAAAACCAATAGAAGTCTCCAATGTCACTGCTGTAAATAAAAACATGCTCTAAGTCACCTTGCCTTGTTAAGTAAAGTCAAGCGAGAGAAGTGACAGAGAGAGGAGGGAAAAACTTTGTTACAGTAGATTGTAATTGCAGGAAGCTTGTGTGTGTCCACGTGTTTACTTTCTGCTCCAGCTTACAAAGTAGATTAACATACGGCTTTGATCAGATTTGCAGTGTGCGTAACTTTTTAAATTGCATCATTCCTGCACACTTGCTTCTCGGTGGTTTTCACTTGAAATGGGCCAAGTCTGATTTCACACATGGTTGAGCATTAGACTGCTTTGATTTCAGATTGGAAATGCAATTTAGTGAGTCGGCTATCATTTACAAAGGCAGGTCTTTTGCATTAGGGTGTAGAGACAAGCCACTTCCATCTCTCTGAAGTCTGGTGTGTTAGCCTTTAAACAAGAAGAAAAGTCTTTTGATTTGTTACACTTTTGTAACAACTTCTTTTCGGTCAATCATGAAGCTTTATTTGATATTTTTACAGAGTGTGCCTGATTATCAGTTAGGATATCAACAATATAAAGCAGTTTTTAAAATCAGCTCATTTAATTTGTATTCATCCTTACATTGCAGTTGCACATTCACCCAGTTTTGTGTCCGACAGTTTGTTACCGTGTATTGAACATGTTGGCATTAGCGAGAAACACAAAAGAATATATATATATATATTGTCTCCAGCTCATCTCTAATTAGGCCAATCAGAAGTGTTCTTTAGTTATAAAACCGGCACATCACAGCAGGGGATGATCTATTGGTATGCAAATAAAGCCTAATGAGTTTCCAAGCAGTGACACACTGTGATTAGGCCTCGCAGAAATGTGACAATAGAAACATTCATCTGTTGAAATTAACAAGGAGAAGAGACAATTTATTGCAATTAGTGAAAACAATGAAGTGACAGCAAAAAAGTTACACTTTAATATGTGCAAAATAATTCAGAAATAATAATGGGGTGAGTGCTGTGTGTTTTTGTGTGTCTGTTTTTCAGGTTGAACCATATCTGCCTTATGAGTACACCTGTGAGGGGATGCTGGAGAGAGTCCATTCCTACATTCAGCATCAGGTGAAGTCCTGTCCATGTGAAGACAAGTGTATACAGAGTGCTGGACAAAACATACACGAGATTCTGTCTTTTCGTCCTTTGTTTCTCTCTCTCATGCCTACACTCTTTTCAGCAGCCCTCAAACTCCCCACTCTGCTCAATATTTCATCATTTGTGTGCATTCAACACCCAGAATATCGTGTATTTCTGCTTGTGTGTGTGTGTGTCAGTGTCTCCGTACTCCATGTATGTAGACTTATGATTAATCTACATGCTAACTCTCATTACGAACCACATATCTGCCCTCCGGCTCATAAGCAGAAGGTCTGCTGACACTAATGAGGAAGGATGAGTAAAGAGGCAGAGCAGAAGTGTAGGCATGATGATGATGGAGGGCTGGGACGAAGGAACAGTTTTTTGTAATAATCCTGCACTAGATGTCAGACAAACTACAGAGGGTTTCCTAACAACCTTTGTCTTCTCCTGACGGACAGCTGGTGTGGACACAGAAACCTCTACAACAGCATTTACTCTGTCAAAAGACAAACAGGAGGAACTTAAACTAGATCCCTGTCTTCAACAAGATTTACAAAGGAACATAGAGGCCAGTGCTTACAGTTGGTCAACCTTTGTGCTTTGCTTAGTGTTTTTGTCTCATGTAAGCTAGGCTCAGACAACAATTTTGGGACAATATATCCCAAATTCATACCTACCAACCATCAGAGGAGAAATCTGGTCTGGGATCTTGATTGGCACCGATGTTCAGCTTAGATTACCTGCTGATGTGAAGGGTTTATAGATACAGTCTTAAATCTCCTGAACAGCTTGCAGACTCAAAACATTTCAAACATGTTTGATATTTAGGAGTTAAAAGCTGGACGATTATGTCAGTACTTTCCGAGTAGGACCACAATAGCAAGTGAGAGCTGACAGTGTTGCCAAGCATAAGTAAACTACTAAAAGTACTACTACTGTTATCAGATATAGAAAGAATCACTATGACATTGGATTAACACTTCCAAGCAGACAACTGTCAGGTGATGTTAATTGTGGAGATATATAAAACTGGCAAACTTGTTTATTATTGTTTTGCCGACTGTAACATTTAAACATACATAGTTAAACAACACTGTTGGTTTATAAATAAACCAACAGTGATATCCCGCTGCTGGTCAGACTAACTATATGAAAGCATAAAACATGCATTTTAGATGAATGCGATGTCTATACTTTGAAATAACATCATGAAAATAGAAAAGATTCAACATGTTGGTGCCATTACATTGCATGTTCGTACACAGGGGTTTTCTGCCCAGAACTTTATGCACTCAACATTGTGATTAGTTCTGTTAAAACTGACCTATTTTCTCATCCAGACTCATCCGGCCTTCTGCTTATGTTTTTGTTCTCACTGCAAAGCATTACTTCAGCAAGTTGTTGCACCACATCATCCTGCATTTTGTTTACATCTGATTCCCCATGAGATCACATGAGGATGTGCATTACTCCCTCTCTCTCTCTGGGAGTCTGAGCCAGGATTTAGTCTACTGTACTAAAAAAAACATATTTATCAGCACATATGCATTAGTGATAATGATACACTGGATGTTTTGCGTGTTTATATATATTCATTTACTCCTTTTGTAAAGCATACTATGTGAAATATAGTACAGCTTGTTGTTGAAAGGTGCTGTATAAATCAGCTTGCTTTACTATGCTATCAAATGTCTTAGACAGATAAATTACACCCCCACTCCAACAGCGAACAGACATTAATTACTAAAAAATTGTGTGTCTGTAATCATCCAGGCCAGTAACACTTTATGATATCAGTTATTTCCTCAATGTGAAGCTACAACCTGCTCTATTTTGATGCAATTAGACTAGAGTACAGTAGGTGGGCAGCAGCAACCTGCAGCATATGATACAGGCTGTTTGTAGAACTGGATAAAGCCAACTGTGGAGGTGGAAATACATCAGTAACTTCTTGTTATTTTTAAGAACCTTCAGAGTTAAAGGATAGGTTAACATTTTTTCATATGTGTCTGAAGCAGTAGTCAGGTGCCCATATGTACATTAAAACAGTGTCTACCTGCTGTGATGGTTCCTGCTCTTCATACTTGCCACAAAGAGATTCCTCACAGTGCACACACATCATGCACAGGTCAGAGTAGATAGGAATGAATTACAAAAGACAACAGAAGGACTAGCATTTCAGTATAAGTGATGGGGGACAAAAAACACAGTCCTCAGACTGTGCAAAAAGACAAGACAAAGTTTAACCAAAGCTGCTATGATGTTTAAGTCAGTCATATCAAGTGAATGATCTTTCAAAGGTAGTCTTTTCTGTATGATTCCCTCTTAGTGTTCTCATTCCCACAGCTCAGCCAGGAGTCAGTAACCTGTGGCTCCAGAGCCTCAGGCCACTCTTTTGCCGCTCCTCAGTGGCTCCCAAGGATTTTCCCGGTTCTTTTTTTTTTTTTAACATTAAAATTTTCAAGTATCATTGTGGTTGGTCTTAAGTGATTCTTACAGTCTCCAACTGTAAAAATGTGTAGCCTATACATATACAACAAAATGTTTTAATAGCTTGGTTTTGCTCTAGATTTTTGTGGTTAGTTTTGAGTCGCAATACCTGGCTATGGATACCAAATCCTAAAAAAGAAAAGTCTCTAAGGAAAACAGAATTCAGTTGTTTCAGCTCCAGGCGGAATGTTTTTTTCTTTTTTGGGGCAAAAATGGTTCTTGTGATCATAAAAGGTTGCTCCGTCTGAGGATGGGGTTTTGGTGCTAATAGACACTAACTTTAGATGTTCTCCACTTGATTTGACTAACTCAGACTGTAGAAGCTGCACATTAGCTTCATCTTTAACTGAAGAATGCATTTTTGTGCAGAGGGATTTTGTCCCCCATCACGTGCATTGGATTAACATTCGGAAAAGATCTCTTGGAATGATGATGAAAGTGGAGTTATGGCAGAAACAATAAACTGTTTCATTGTAACATGCTTTTTACCTAGCTGTGCCTATAAACATAATAAAAGACACATTCTCTCAACAGTCTACCTCAATAATATAATTGGACAAACTAACACCATCATATCTTTCCCCTCCAGGACTTCTGTGCCCCAGAGCCTCCCTTCATCCCAGCCAACCTCTCCAGACAAGGGTCTGCTGGGGGCAGCAGGATTACAGGACCTCTGTTTGTGCCGCTGCCCAATTCCACAGCCCTTGGCTGGGCGTCCAATGTGACGGCTCCCCCTGCCTGGCCTCCTCTCAGCTCCCTCAGGCTGCTCGTCTCTCAAGAGGGCCAGTCCTGTGTGGAGGCGTGCCATTCAGCTGGTTTCATCTGTGAGCCTGCTCACTTCCGCTTCATCAACAACAAGGAGGCCCTGCATGGGTGAGTCAGCCAGAAGTGATGTCTATCTGGTTTACACTGGGCCAACCTGGCTGAAAGCTGTGCACAGACGAACCTTTCTGACTGTAAACCAAACTTGAATTAAAAGCTTAGTCGCAGTAATCAGGTACACGCTCCTTCACTGAATCGAGAGAGATATTGAGGTAAGAAGTGATTGAACACTTGGGATGTAAATTGCATGAAATCTCAACGCAAAACAATATTGTATTGATTCTTTGGACAGTGATACAATATTTATTGATATCACAAAGTCAGCAATGATACAATTTCAATTCAATACAGTTGAGGGGCTTGCGATCAATATGCAACAGTATCACATACCCATTTAACATAATCAGGTACAGAAGAAGCTGCCACCCTCTTCTTTTATACTTTTGGTCCACAAAAAACTTAACACATGAATAACTGAAAATAATTGTAACCAGTTATGTGCAGTAAAGTTTACTTTAAATTGACTCCACTAACACACAATAAATGGCTAAACAAGAGCATTTGACAAAAAAATGTAAAATTTGGCTCAGTAACTGTCAAGGTTCATATACAAAACAATAGGGATATTTTTGTTTTGTTTTTTGGCTAATCACATAAGCCTATGGCATTTTACACTGCAGAAAAACAGCTAGCAGATTTTTCTACTTTTTCTTACTCGCCACTAGTTTAAACCACTGAATCTCCAGACAGAAAACCTCTGTTGAATTTCAGCCTGCATGCACATTTTTTCAGCCTAATACCAATTAAACAGAGTAGCTAATATTGCTGTAGGAAGAGCAATTTAGTGCACCAGATGCCAAGCCAGGTTTGCTTTGTTTCTTGAGTATTTTATCTCGTAATGGCAATGTTTGCATATATTTCCTTTATTCCCAAGGAGAAAATATCCTCATTGTTTTTTCTTGGCTGCCCTCCATTATCTGCCTGGTGCTTGTACTGTTTGAATGTTTAGAGAGGAGGTGCATTTGGACAGAAACGGTAACACAAACAGTCATGGGAATTTAAATATAAAGGCCTATCTTAAAGATGATGGTGTGGATTGATGTTTTTACTTTGCATTGATGATATTGTTAATCACTGAATCGATACATCTAACTCGATCAATGGATTATTACACCCCTATTAAATATTTCATGTGCTGATACTTTTTGATACATTAACATCTGAATCCTTCAGACATAGTCTTTGGACTTTTGTCATGCCCATAAAAATCTTGATGATGGTTTGACATCTCATTATGAATCTTTTCTCCTCTGGACCGCCTGTGGTCAAACACTGTCAAGAATATAAAGACAATTTGGAAACAAAGCTTTTGGATTTTTTCGTTTGTTTTGTTTTTTTGTTTTTTTGTTTTTTGTTTTTGTTTTTTTGTCTTAAAGCACAAAAATCAAGATCCCCTCAAAGAAAAACAACAGCTCTGTAGCTGAAAAGTTCCTGGTGGTTACTGGTACATCTAGAATCTAAACCTACTGTGAATTTCTGCACTGCCTGAGTGGATAACTTTTCTAATACTAGTTGACACTGAGAACAGGTGAACAGGTTCAACCTCACCAGGTATTTATTTGGTTTACTGTCCCAGCTCCAGGCAGTTGAACCAGAAACTTAAGTTTCAGACGCTGCCTTTTCTGGAGCTCTGGGACTAGAACACCTGCTGGCATTTGAGTCTCTCCTCCAAACATCCCTCCTCCTGGCTGCTTTCAGCTTTTATTCTCTGTTTGTGTTTCATCCTCCAAGTGTCTTTGTGTTTTCTTCTTTTTTCCGTCTGTCTGGGTTTACAGTGCTGCTTTCCTTTGTTTTTATTCTGTTACTTGTCCCCATAGCTCAGGTCTGTTCAAGTTATCTTTCTCACACTCATACCTGCCTCACAGTTTTTACAACTTCTTTGTCACTTTTCCACTAAATTTTGTCATTCCTTTTTTTTAAATTGGCATCTGTAGTGTGATGAAAGTGATCAAATGTCTCTACTTTCCATTTATTTTTAGGTTATACCAATTCCACTTTCCACTCGTCTCAAATAAAAATAACTTTTCCCTGTGATTGAACCTGGTAAACTGTTATTTTCAGGTGTTTACAGACCCCTGCTCCTCTGTTTCACCCCTCAGATTGGAGGTGCAGTGTGAAGTCGTAGACTCTGAGATCAACCACATCCTCCCAGCCTTCTCGGTGGTGCGGCGTGAGTGCGGCCTACAGCGGGAACCCCTCCTCTTCAGCTGTGCAGGACACTCCCCTAAATACAGACGCCTTTGCCCTTGTAGGGACTTCCGCCATGGTCAGGTGGCGCTGTGCAGAGACTGTCTATAATAACGGTACATGTGAAGGTCAGACGCAGAAGATTTAGACGCAGATTGGTGGGGGATAAGAGGCACCCACAGGCCAAAATGGGTGTAGAGCTGTGACAAATGGTGCAGAGAGGCAGCCTCTCTCCCAAAACAGTAAATGTAGGATGACATGGAGCATGCGTGGATGGTTTGAATAGTCTGGTTGACTGTAGTTGTTGTACGTAACTTGCTGGAAATGAAAAGCAGTACGATGTCCTACATCAGGGCTCCAATGACACCAGGTGTCATTCTAAGCAGGGGAAATGGCCTTTATTACCAACAAACTTTCACATTAACCCTCCGATTACAGGATAATGTTTCTACAAGATGCTGACCGGTGATATGATCCACAACATGTCATTTTTGGAACTGCGTCTCACCAAAAATAAGGGGCTTAAGTTGGAAATGATACACTTGAAGAAGTGTGTGACTGCAGAGAAATTCAGTGTTGGGACTTTAGTGTCATTCCATGACAGAGACTTCAAATATCTCGGCTTGGAGAAGGCAACCTCGGGTCAATATCCAATCTCCTCTCTGCACTTGGACAAAGGATGATGGACAACCAGGTTATCTCCCTTGCTTTTTCTCTCCCCTCCTCCAATGATGGGCAGAGTCATTTATCAGACCAGACCCCAAGTCTGAGGCAACATCGGTCAATGCAATCATCTCTGGTCGCAAAAAAACGAAAGGCGGAGGAGGAGGAAAGAGGACAAAGATAAAGGGTACAAGATTATTTTTCAATAAATAAGCCTTCAGAGCTCTAGGCTGAATTTTTAAAGAGTCCTCTGGGCTTTATGATGGAAAAACAAATCATAAAATAAAAAAATCAGAACAATCAAAGTGTTGAGGTGGTTTTTATGTTGAGTGTCGTCTTCTCTCAGTTCCTTTGTTCTTTTAGGTTGGAGTGTTTCGTCTCTTCTTGCTCCTACAGCCATCTGTTACAAACCTCCCACCATTCACATTCATCTGGATTTCGATCAATCCATCCGACTGCTGGCAGAAACGCTTGATCTTTTTCACACGGAGTCAACAGCCGGAGCAGGTCGAAGCTGTCGATGAGAAGTGACGGAGCAAGTGACAGACAGAGGAAGGAGGGGTCAACAATGTGATTTCTCTTTTGAACTTGTTAAAGATGGAGCACAATATCTGCAGTTGTGTTGACTCTGGTCTAGAGGATGACACGGGAGTGGATTTTCACTCTTGTTCTGTCCCAATTCTAGGACAGAATTTACAAAAAAAAAAACAACAACAAAAAAAAAAACTAAACAAAACAAAAAAATGTCCTGTCCCAATACCAGAAAAATGATTCACCTCACAGTGCACACACATCATGCACAGGTCAGAGTAGATAGGAAATAATTACAAAAGACAACAGAAGGACTAGGACATTATGTTCAAAATAAGGAAATTAGAGTTTATTCATATTAGAACTAGATATTTATGTGTAAAAACACTAAATGTTACCTATTATTGTTGTGGTTCCTGCTCCTGCCTGTTCCAGTTAACATAGGAAATCACTAGCAAATCAAAAAAGGCAGGTTTAGAGAAACTGTCAAGACTGCATTACAACACTACATTATAGAATAACTGCTGGAACAGAGTGAACATCAGAAACTGGTGGTGTCAGTTTGTAAACAGTTTAAACTTATTTAGAGCAAATTACTAAACCAGAACAGCTGTAACAGCCTGGATTGTGGCTTGATGAAAACACACCTGAAGAGTGCAAAAACATAATGCAACAGCCTTTTTAGCTACTGGTAAAAGCTATTTTTTAAAGTTAAAGTTTAGAATATAACATGGTCTTATTTTGTAGGTCTGTAAGTTATATTTTTTATAATAAAAATACATTAAATGATAATATAAAAACAGAAAAAATGGGTCACTCAGAATTGTCACCTCAATCTGCAACTCCCCTCAGCTTTGTGTAGCTTATTATGAGTTTCAGCTCATTGTTAAACTGTCCGGTTCAAAATGTTGCTGTTTTGGTTCGCTCTCACTGTTCTTATAGTGCTGTTTTCACCTTCAGCCTCTGTTTTCAGTGAAAAGGGCGTTGAAAAAACCCACTGCACACTACCTGCTCAGCACCAAAGAGCAGAGAGATTCAGTTAGCCACTAAGTGGTGAACATAGTGGAGTATATATCAGTTAAAGCACCAGATATTCTCCTCTGCAGGACATTGTGAAAGGAGTTGGTTATCTTGCTGAGGAGATACAAGTGTGCAACCTGTTGCCTGCAGCTCTTCATCCATTATTCACTGTTATATTTAAGTTATCTGCTGTCTAAAAAAGCAGAAAATGACCATTTCTAGTTTTAAAACAATGTTTTAGTTTTCTAAATATATTTCTGATGAATTGTCATGGTTAGTCTTGTCCTCCATACTCTTTCTCCTTTTATGAGAGTGATGACAAACACATGGTAGCATCTCAGGCAGGTTAGCTGTGGTCCTTCCACATTATATTTTCACACTGTGGCCTCCGATCTACAGACAGTGGGCCTCATGCAAGAACATTTTCATATTCTTATTCTAAATTTCTCACTTTTTTCGCATGAAGGTCTCCTACGAACACGCCACGTCAGATTCAACAAACGCTCTTAACTTCGGAAAAGTGTGTTAACAACCTGCGTAAACAGGATGAATGCCACCCGTGCGTATTTAAGCGCACGTGCACGAGGATAGTAAATTTGCCCAAAATAATACCATATAAGGCTACGCTTCCTATCTCCTGTGCCAGGAAGTGTTCATTCATGAGAATGGCATCAAGGCGCAAAAAGAACAACTTTACGGGCTCTGAGATTGAAGTCCTGTTTTCAGAGATCCAAAAAGGAAAATCTGTCATTTTTAGCAGTGTCAGCAGTGGAATTACGGGACCTGCTAAAGCGAATGGGACAAAATTATGAGTGCTGTTAATTCCGTGTCACCTGTGGTTTGTACAGTCACCGAAATAAAGAAGAAATGGTTTGATATGAAAATGGCTTCAAAAAATACGTCTCGCCATGGCAGGCGCTCGATGACTGCAACTGGAGGAGGTCAAGGGGAAATCTGCGTCACCGAGATGGATGAAAAAATACGCTCCACATTAGGTGAAGTTGCACTGTGAGGCAATTCAGTGGAGGATGTTCCCCTGGACACCGACTTGCATCAACCTGAATGTTAAGATACGGCCAACATACCTGACTGTAATGGTATAAAATAATTTCTTGTTTTCGTAATTTCACATTTTCGTAATTCATAATGACCACATTAACATTATCAACTAGCATGAAATAAAAAGCTTGAAATAAGATTTAAGCTCCTCTGACTATTCCTTTCACATACGTAACATTTACAACATTTGAACAAAGGGAAATAAATGAGTAGAATCAAACAATCATGTTCAATATTTTATTTAGAGGAAGAGCAATTAGATGCAGCACCACAGCCGGGACCATCTGATGCTCCAGCTCACCGCCGTCTCCCACGCACACAAGTGGTGTCTGATGCAGTTCTGAAAAACCAAGAGCAGATTTTAAAACGTCTTGAGAATATGTCTGGGACGTTGGACAAGATATCAAATAGTCTTGCATGCATAGCCAATGTGTTGAAAAATTCTCAGAATAATAAAATGTAAAACAAAAACCTTTCTACGTCAAGTTCTTGATTATTTTCAATTAATTACAGCATGATGGCCTACCCTAAAGCCGTGCAATCAGTTGTTGCCTCATCATGATGGCACTTTGATGGGGCGGTCCATGAGGGGGGTCTTCTGGCATGTTGTCTGCCTGGGCTGGTTCAGGTAGTGGGAGACCCTCGTTCATGGCAATGAACGAGGGTGCAAAACGCAGCATGCCAGAATAATCTGACATGCCTTCTCTGGGCTATCGAGCAGTTTGCCCCCCGCTGTATCGAGACACATCCACCTGGCCTTCAGCACACCAATAGTGCGCTCCACAACGGCACGGGTGCGCATATGACGCTCGTTGTACGAGCGTTCCTATCTCGTTGCAGGGCTGACTAAGGGTGTCAATAGCCAGGGGGCTAAAGCATAGCCTCGATCACCTGGAGAAAATAGTGAAATTTAGGTAAATAATCTGATGAAGTTTGCATGGTGAATATTAACAATCAGACAAGTCACTTACCAACAAGACAGCCATCTCCATGCGCGCCTTGCGCAAGACGCGTGCCAACTGCGCAATTATGCAGCACAAAGGAGTCGTGCGCTCCCCCTGGCCATCGAGCAACGACATTTAAAAGGTTGTATCTGGAGTCTGATATGATTTGGACGTTGATGGAGTGGTACTGTTTGCGGTTGAGGAAAGGGAACACATCAGGTGAAGGTGCTTTGATGCGTATGTGTGCAGTCTATTGCTCCGATTGTTTGGCAGTCCAGCCATGGCATGAAAGTCCCTCTTCTTAATTTGTACTTGTTCGACAGCGGTGTATGGGAATTTGATGTACCTGGGTGATAAACTGATGAGAGCTTTGATGACCAAGGGGAGCGCACAACTCACAGAGGACTGGGACACACCCGATCTGTCTCCAATCTCCCTCTGAAAGGTTCCCGTGGCCAAAAATCCAAAGGTGGTGAGGACCTGGACGTGTGGTGGAATTGGGTTTGATCGACGTGTTTCTTTCTGGAGTTGTGGCTCTAGCAGGCTGCATGTTTGCAGCAGCACAGTCCTTGGCAATCTAAATCGTGATGTCAGCCATTCGTCTGTCTCCGCAATATCTACACGCTCTCGGAACACACGCTCTCTTCCAAGAGCCTGACGCGCAAAGGCATCCAAAAGTAGCAAGTCAGCCATGATGCAGCTGGTTACACTTCCCACTGACCTTTTACAGAGTCAAATTAATCTTCAATTAGTGCATAATTTAAGCCAAACAGAATAATGTCATCATAATTATGGGGTATAATGTATATATTTATTTCTGATTGCTTCAAAGTAATTAAATATACAATCCATTAGTCAAGAGAACTTGATTCGAATAACAGCAGACTATTTTACGTGACTCCTACGACAGGTCTGGATCACTCGTAAATTCTGTTCGTACCTGAAAGAAAACTCAAAATACGAGAAAATTGGTGAATGTGGCAAATTCTCTTAAATCACTCGTATGCGCAACTTCAGAGCAAATCTGTTCGTACGAGTAGTTCTTGCATGAGGCCCATTCAGTGTGTGTGTGGTGACCACATGTCCTGGATAGTTCAGGTCAGTCCCGATTTATGGCTTCATGTCCAGGTGTCCCAGATCTTTGACATGTCTGTCCTCCTTTACGCCACATGCTCCAAAAATCTCCATGCGGTATTCTTCCCATGTGTGTACAGATACAGCTTTTATTGCTATCTTTTGTCTTTTTCAAGTCAAATTAGATTAACCACAACTTCAGTGAAGGGCATCAGTATAATTAATACCTGGTTCTTTGATGAACTATTAAATGATGACCTGTGTGTCATACATATATGTGTGTGTCTGTATGTGTGTTGGACAAACACAGCCGCTCTCGGTCTGAATGGCAGTGACTAAAGCGAATTCAATGAATAATAAATCACAAGTGTGAATGCCAAAGTAGATTCATCAAATCCTCATTGACCTGCACTACCACAGGGGGAAAAAATGTCACCCCATTCACCAGCTCACTGTGATTTCAATTTAACACCAGGGGCAATTCAAATTGCAATGAATACTTTTCATCTCCGTGATCCATCCATCTTCTTGAGTGAAATATTTACAATGATCATAAAAAAACACTTAGGCCTTGTGCAGAAAATCAGTTCAGTTCCCTGCATGAACACAGCACTTGAGAGCAGGCAACAGCCAATAGAACAGTACCAGTGTCAAATCTATGAGCATAATGTGGGATATTGTCACATCTAAATTCATCTATTCATTCAATCATTCATATGAATTAAAAGCTGAGCCCATATTAGATACAGCCTTTCTTTCCTCTGCAACTTTTGCACCCACCAAAGGTCCTCCTACACTCTTGGAAGAGTGAGACAAGTTGTTTAAAATCTGCAAGCTCAACGTTAGATGCCACTTAATCATTTTGGTTAAGGACCTATGACTTTGTGATTGAAGGAACAGGTCACATTTTCAGGAAATACACTTTGAGGTAGATGAAAAAATTGTTGCCACTCTCTTATCAATCTGTTCATTATGCAGATGTAGTATGCAAGATGGTTTACTTTAGCATAAAGATTGGAAACAGAGGGAGGCAAATAGCCGGCTTTAGTCCAGTGATGACGTCTTACTGCATCTCTAAAGCTCACTTTAATCTACAAGAACTAAAGTTTTAAAGTGTGTCGGACTATTTCTATTTCTTGCCTATAGGTGCAATGGGGAGACTCCAAGGAGTCCTTGCAAGAATGTAAATAAGTGCATTTCCCAAAAAGTCAAAGTATTTCTTTAAGGTTAAGAAAAGATTGTGGCCATGATTAAATGGTTAAATGTCACTATTAGGTTTCAGTGTGAGACATTTGATTTGAACACAGGCCTCCTACTATGCCCATTCACGTCCCTGAACTCCACACATGCGCTTTTAACTGCACTGTATGGACCTCACAGTGCTTCTTGTTTGGCAGTAACTAAAGGTGCAAATTAGCTAAATATGATTGTAAAACATAGGAGACAGAGGTTTATGGTCTTGGTTCTGGTATCTGCAGGTCGTGTCTGTGTGAGCAACAATATGCTTTAGGCGCAGGCGCATGAAACTGAACCATTGAAGGCTGAGCATAGTTTTATTACCACTGTCAGATATTAATTTGAGCCTATAAACTCAGAGCTTCCTTCACTCTATTTGCTCTTTATTTGCTCTGAGAATGACTTTCAAACTTTACACATGGCTACCTGAGATCCAGATGGGGAATTTTCCCAACAGCTGCATTTCCTGTTTCTGTAGAAGCCCCATCAAAAAACCTCTTGACTTGCTTCTAAATGACACAGTTTATGTGTGTGAGAGAGAGAGAGAGAGAGAGAGAGAAAGAGAGGATATGCTGCACAGCATGAGCCTAAATAGTCTTCAAAATGCCTTCAGGCTACTATTCCAGCAGAAAGTTTTTTAGCTGTGAATTTCCACAATTTGTTTTGACTGAAGGCTCCATCCAGACCGAAATTGTAAACGTAAACCAAACACTTAGTAAATGAAAAGAAACAAATAGTGTGTAAACATGTCATGAGTGAATTTAAATGTCAGTGTCAGACATCTATTGGTTCATATTTGCACTTCACCAAGGAGAGTTATTATTGTGCCATCATCAAACCAAAAGCATATCCAGCAGCAGCCAGGATCAGTTATCAAATTTATCATGGTAATATTCACCACTCAGTATAAAGATGGGGGGAAATTATTTTTGCATGCCAGTGAATTCACAGTGGGGAACATTTACACAGAAAATGGCTGATCACTCAGGGCGATGCCTAATCAAGCCTCCTTCAGCGAAAACAGCTCATCTGCCTTCTGTTTAAAGGAGGTTCATGCGTGACTAAGACTCTTACTAAACAATTACTCTGACGCTGCTTTTTGTTCTCCAGCAGAGAGGAGCGCACATGCATAATTTTTAATTGTTTGTATCAGGTTCCACAGTGATGATTGTGCTTCACATGCATGGCAGCAAACTGTGTATTTGTTGTGTGGCTCATAACAAGGAACTCTGACAGAGACAATTCTTCATCCGTGCATCTGATCTTAATTAAATTTTAGTTTGAATTTGGCTTTAGTGAAGAGGTGCTGGCAGGTTGCTGCTGAGGGAACTTGACTCACCTGTAGATTTGTAGAACAAGATATTAACACTGTCAGTCAGTCTGCCAGAGTGTATGTGTATGAATGTATCAATGAATTAGTCACTTGACAGATAATTAACTGGCAACAATTTTGATCATGGACACTTTTTTCCTTTTTTCTTTTTATTTAGGGGGTGGGGTTTACTATGTTTCACTAGGATACTGAAAATATAAGAACTGGATCAGATCTACACCTGTATTCAATTTGTCAGAAAATTTTGATTTAGTTTTAGTCAAAGCCTTGTCATTAAAATGTCATTTAGTTTTAGTCATATTTTAGTCATCTGAATTGTTTTAGTTGTAGTCTAGTTTTAACTGACTAAATATCATTAACTCTACAGTAGATATAATCGACTAAAATCTATCTTCTTATGTTACATATTTGTTTCAATTTGAGGACAGAAGCTTTAAACTTATTATCAGGGTTGTAGTGATAAATACATGTTGCAACTCACTGATTGATCTAGTTGATCTGAAAATAGCTGAGTAAACTCTCAGCTTCATTCCAAAGAGGAAGACAAGCTGAGTTTACTTAGGTTTTATCCTGTATTACACCCCTGCTTATTATTTTTAGTGTGTCAATCGATTTTTAATTTATGATCAAAGATCAGTACAGTGGTGGTTTGTATTTTATTTCAGATTTGGCAAAAACACACCAGCTTGGGTTTTGCAAGAGTTTTATTTACTGTCTCTATTCTCTTCTACTTCCTCTTCTACGTCATATGGTTTGTTGATCTGATCTGTTGAACTTAAGGGTTCAACTAATCATTTGCCAAGTATTTTTTGGAAGTGGTTGCCCTTTTCCAAATAGTTTCCAAGGACAAAGTCTCAGGTGTCAGGTTAGTGAAATATGGGCAAAATTATTTTTTTAAAAAGCCTCTTACCAAATATGTTTCCCTATATCTGTACCAAAGAGTCATTGAAAAGAATTGCAGTCTGTGCAAACATAATATCACTACCAAACATTTGCTGGTCCATTCTCAGGTGTGAGGATTGGAATGCTGGTTTTCTGTCCCATATGATACTAAACAACACGATTAATCAATTAAGAAAATTATTTTCAACTCATTTTAGGTGGAATATGAGTATAAAGTGGCAAAAAAAGGTAAATACTTAATGATAGAATAGAGATGCTTGAGTACAATACCGAAGTAAATTTACTTGTCTAGTCTGTCTATAGTCCACATGCATGTTTTCATCTTATTTTTGTTTGTGTCTGTGTTTCCAGGCAGCATGTGGGCGACTGTATCTACAAAGCAGCATTAATGAGCTTATTATCAGTCCTATTTGGTCTGTCAGCTGTTAAGGAATTTGAATTAGAACCACATCCAAGCATATTATTTATGCTGTTTAAACAATAATTAATCAGTACAGGAACAGATTGATGTACACAGCTGAATAATTACTGAGCCGATGAAGATAATAAATATATAACTGGTGGGGAAACATGTTTGTCAGAACCTTCCATTCCTCGGCTTAAGATTGACAAATGCGTGGGCGTTGTGTGGTCATGGTAGCCTGCACAAACGGACACACATACAGTGTATACACAGGCACATACTCATTAAATTTCTCTGGGGAACACAGTTTGTCCTTTAAAAATTCACTAAATACTCACATACACTGTAAACACGTTTTTAACATTTTTTCCTCCCTCTGTCCTCTATCTTTTGTTTGTGTTTTGTGTCTCATTTTTCTGAGAGTTCTCAGAGGTCCAATTTGCCCACCAAACCTTTGGTGCAACACTGTTGCTGACACACACTTTGTTTGTTTGTACGTGGTAGCTGGTACAGTATGTGTGACTTTAATTACCTCTCCCCTTGGTTTTTACCTCCCCACACTGCTCTGTCCCTGTTCAACCTTGGACTGTGTGTGTTTACGTGTATGTTTTCCTTTATACGTACATGCATAATAACGTATGCCCCAAAGTGTTTATGTCTAGAAGTAAATGGATGCTTTTCTGCGAATCTGTGTGTGTATAAGTGTGTGTTCTCGCCTACAGATGTGAAGACAAACACTCATCTCTTTGTAGTACTTTCTCATGTTTCCTGGCACAGCTCTTTAATGAACCCGACATCCTTTGAAGTGGAGGAGGAGGAGGAGGAGGAGGAGGATGGTTGGATCCAGCGCCTTTAGTCATGTGGTCAGATCCCCGCTGGGCTTTTCACATCAAGGTGGAGTGGGTCTGTTTCCTGTTCGCCTCAGATGTGCTGCTATCTCAGTGTCTCTCTCTGGAAAGAAATCTCCACTAATGTGTCAACACTGAGGATTATGCAGGGTTCAAACTTTGGAGACAACAGTGATGAAAAGCTGCTGTGTTTTATTACATATGTATGTATGTATGTATGCTGAGGGATGACAGGACTCAAGAACTACAGGAAGATATAAATATGAGGTGTGTATGTGTGTGTTTATCTCAAAAAGAGTAAGCGTAAGGATTCACCTTTTTTTCTAGTAAAATATGCAGTGGTGAAAGAAGTATTCAGATCCCTTAAATCCCCTAAGATTTAGGGGATTTTTGGCAGAATATGGCAGAAATTGAATATAATATGTCTAAGTATGTTTTTAGTAGTGTATAATCATCTGGAAATAAGAATCGTTGTGCTTTTGTAGCCACTACAGAGGGAGCGGGTCCTTTTCTAAATGCACAGTAGGTAAGTTCTGCTTCTAGGGGGTAAAAGTCGTAGTCTGCCTCTAAAGTAGCATGGGATCATGGGAGTTGTTTCCTTCACTGTTGACGTGACTCAGGCAGAAATCATGTTCACAGTCAGGGTTTTATTATTATAGATGATTAATATCACTGCTGCAATTGTTACATGTGGAGCTAATTTTAACTATTTAATATACTGTAGGGTAGTTTAATCTACAGCAATATATAATATTCTATAAGATCATCATTTGTCTGCAGTGTTGTCCTGTGAGAACCATGTGCCCACGAGCTCAGAAAAAAAAACAGCCCTGTTTTCAGCTTTGTGATGATGCTTTTTGATGTTTATTTGGCACAAAGAGTAAAGTAAAGGAGCACTTCATCCTTCAGTTTAACACAAATGGGTAATGGTAATGAGTAACTAAAGCTGTCAGACAAATGTAGTGGAGAAAAAAGTACAATATTCTGCCTTTGAGATGTAGGAGTATAAAGTAGCATAAAATGGAAATACTTGAGGAAAGTACACGTATCTTGACTTTGTAGTATCTTTATTGTACTTACGTACAGTACCTTGAGTAAATGTACTTACTTATATTTCCACCACTGAAAGTACCTCCAGACCTACCTAGATAATATGAGATAGAAACAAAAAAGAAAAACTGAAGAGAGGAAGGAAGGCAGAGATGAAGGAGGAAGGGAAATTAAAAGAAGAGGAGGTGATGAGGTTGGAGGAAATTAGAAGAGGAAAGAGGGGCGGGTAGAGGAAGAAAGAAATTAAAGGGAGGAGAAAGAAGAAGTAGGATGAGATGTACTGCAGGAGAGAGGGAGAAAAGGAGGAGGAGAGGTGGAGATGGGAGCCACGAGAGGTCGACAGCGTCCTCGTCAATAATGCATAGGTAATTGGCTGACTCCTCCTGAGTGCCAACGTGAGCCTGAATAAATAAAGTTGTGTGTAAATAAAAGAGCTGCTCAAAAAGAGCAGCAAATCAATGAGAGATGCCCCAGGTGAGCAGGGGAGAAAGGGAGAGAAAATCCCCTCTCCCCCTCTTCCTCTACCCCGCCTCTCTTTCTTTCTTTATTTCCTTTAGTATTAAATAACAAGGCGGGCTGCGTGTGGCTCAAAGCGGTGCAGATAACACCTTGGGAGAAGTAAGTGTGTGCACTTATTTGCATCTTTGTTCTCTCTCTCTCTCCCCACAGCAACTCTCCAGTCTTATCTTTTCCCTAACCAGGTTTCTTCTTCAACTCTGCCTCTCTTTTCTGCACTCCTCTCGCCAACTCTTCTTGCATCATCCCCTCGATCTATATGTCTGTCCTCCCTCCTTCCAGCATCTTTCGGCACTGGCGTAGGTGAGGCCAGCTAAAACGGATAAGGACCCCCTAAGGGAGCTGTGGTAATGAGGTAGAGAACGAGTGAAAAAATGGAGAAGTCTGATGCAAAAAGAGTTTTTCTTTTTTCAGCAGTGGTAGCTATGGCACAATAAGGGGCATGGAGTGATAAAGTGGTAAATAAATGCTGGATAGGCCTTCAAGTGGTGTTCTTCAAAAGGCTTTTTAAAAGAACGGTTTGTGCATTTGACTTTTTGTGATTTGTAAATTTTCTTTTAAAGTCACAAACTTTGGCAGTTTGAACTGTTGCAGACACCAGTGGGCACAGATATTCCCCATCCTAATTTGGAACGAGATGAATGGGCTGAAAGCAACGTAGTCTGCACCAATTTTTACTCATATTGTCTCATTTCTCAACAATCAACTTAACAAAACTATCAGAATAATTTGAAAAATGTAAAAGCTTTAGGAGTTAAGCAACCAGTGTGTAGCATTTAGTGGCATCTAGCACTGAGTTAGTGCATCGTCTCACCCTCCCCTTCCAAGCTCGTCAGAGAAACTGCAGCGGCTACAAAAATCACTCAAAAGTTGAAATCCCTACCTTTTCTAGAAGTGAGTATAAAACAGTGCAAAAAAGGGTTTTTCCTGTTTTTCAGAACTTATGAATCACCACAACCACGAGAGGTTCTAGAGTGAGATTAGCTGCAGACACAGACAGTAGATCCAGTCCTGTTGGTCACTCACTCACACACAAACGCTCACACCTGTATATGATGGCTACCTTGATGAACTCATTGAGCTCCTGTCATGCTGCTACTGACAGCCCTGTACATTTTCCTACATTGAGTTTGCAGACAGACAAGGTTGTGAAAAGAAAAGAAAAAAAGTTGTAATCAGAAAGCAGGGTAATGGTGAAAGGTGTCATGTTGCTGGTATGATCAATAGATCATCTTTACTGTCTATTTTTGCTGAAAATTGCTTTGTTGAAATCATACAAGAAAAAATTTAATATTGATTAGTAGTATAGTATATTTTTTATTTGTCAGATTTACATCTAACTACTAACAAAGCCACGTTCAGTACACAAAATACTAAGACAGCTGTTTGTTTCAAGATATTTACTGGAATTAATATGACAGTAAAGGAAGAGCAGCATTAAAGTTTGTGTCATCATAAGGTGGACAGACTCTATTCAGCATATAAAATGTTTAACTAGGTTTAGGAGAGTTTACCCCCCTCGTGTCCCTTGATGCTCGGTTGTGTGGTACACTTCCATACAAATACACACACACTGCAATAAAGCCCAAAAGTAATAAACGGTATACATAGCTTTTCCTTATACAAGCATGCAGCTAATGGTACTAATGCATCACTTGTTGAGGAAAGAGGTGTCTAAAATGTGCCTCTGAGGTTGACAAGCATCAAAACACATTTCAATATAAAACACAAGGTCAAATCAGTCACCAGCAAGGATTTAAGAAGAATCGTTTGCTAATTGTCTCTTAGAGTGATTTTTGCTTTAAGAGAAAAAAATAAGCATAAAAACAGAAAGAAAGGATGATGAAAGACGGCGGAGGAGCTGAGAGCTGGTAGAGAGACTGGCCTTGAGCTTCCTCTTGCCCAGTGAGGGTGCTCAGCAGGGGGGCTGGGGAGAGGAAGAGGCCCTTTTTGAAAGGGATGAGAGTGTCTTTCAACATTCATCCAACGCCTCCCGTCTGATGTCTCAACCTTGAACGCCCATCACTTCACACACTGACCAGATCACATAACAAGAAAGCAAACAAGCCAGGCAGCAAGTAAGCAATGAAGGAAGACACAAAGACGGAAAGTGGCAATTACCTACAGGGAGCTATCATGTTGAAAACAGTCAACTGAAGTGTTCATAGACCCCAAAATTCCCTGGTAAACAAACACCGTATGTTGAAATGTAGAGATCAAACTGGACATAAACCTGTGTTTTATGTCAGCCAGGATTTATGTCAACATTTTATTCATCAAGTACAGTACATCCTCCAAAGATTCATCTTAGATTTGTTGTGTAGGTGTAAATCTAAGTAAATTTTTCAAAATGTCTGAACATTTCATTAATAAACACGTATATTTTTAGTAGAGATTACCCTGATCATTAACTTGAAACACTTAATTTCCCTGAGGGAGTCTTCCCAAGGGATCAATAAAGTTCTATCTAATCTAATCTAATCTAATCTCTCTGATTCCTAGAGATGGGAAGTATCTGTACTTTACATGAGTATTTCTTGTTCTGACAACTTTTTACTACATTTTAACACATATATCTGTACTTTATATTCCTTTTTCAAAACAGACTTTAATTTTAATGCAAAAAGACAAAAACAATGCAAAAAGACATAGCAAGACAAAAACAATGTAAAAGATGTAATAAGACAAAACAAATAAAAGATGCAACAGGAACAACAAGACCAAAATAATAACAGACAGAGAGGGAGACTTGACCACAGAGAAAAGGTGAGGTTTAGTTAGCTTCGCAGAGAAACTACTTTTTACTTTTGTACTTTGAGTTCATTTTGGAGCCTGTACCTTTACTAGGTACTTCTGTACCTTTACTAGGTACTTCTGTACCTTTACTAGTACTTCTTTTTTTACTAGTCTTTTTTTTAACATATGTATCTGTACTTCTAGTTGAGTAAAGAATGTGTGCACTTGTACCACCTCTGCTGATCCCTCAGTCTTCCTCTCTCTGCCTCTCTCACAGTCTACAGACAATTAATGAGGTCAACAAAATCCAAACAGGAACTTTGCATTAGCTGGAAACATTTGCATTTCTTTCTATCAAGAGTCTCATTTTGTGTGCTGTTAATGGCAGCTCTGCTCACTTTCGCATAAAACTTTTGTTTGTTTTATCCTAAAACTGCCTGGTGCATTAGCTATCTAAACGCCATAATAAACAGAAAAACATTTTAAGGTAATGCACATTGGCAATTGTGTCAGTTAATTCAGACACAGCTTTTCTGCTGGTTATTATGGTGCAGAAGAGTCTGTCTGTATCTCAGCACATACAGATTGAGGGCCATGTTAAATCCAAATCCACACATGATTTGACTTCTTTTGGTTCATCAGACCTCTTATGAGCTTCATAGGCCTTTTTCACAACATTTTAACTTATCATAGTAGGAAAAAAACAGAACTATTACTAATAACATTAACTATGGTTCTGTTCTGTTTAAGTGTCCCAAAAAGCCATGACACAGTGTGACAGTGAGCAGGTATGAACAAGACACTGAAGCAGCTGTGTGGTCCACCCACACAGGTGTTTTCACTTAATCTGCCTGACTAGTCTTCCTCTCCTCAGTACATACTGGGGCAAAATGTTTGAAAACAGTGGGACACATGCTGAGGGAACTGGTTATAGTTGGACACCCAGGCTAAATGGACCGGTTAAAGTCTGAACTGAGAATTCTGAAGCAAAGAAGATGAACCAAGAGCAGATTGTCAGTGATTTTGCTGTGCACAAGACTCACAGAATGACATTTAGACAGGTGAGTACAACCACTGTGTCGCGCTACACAGTGTGTTAAACAGCTCTCTTTGCTTTAATATGTGCGTTTGTAGCTGCAGCTGCTTTGGAGTTTATATTGTTTATACATCTCTGTGTTCTCTGCTTTGGTGATGTTTTATTCTGCTGGCAGTTATTTCATTTCTGTTGCCTGATATTTCTTGTTGCACCCGCCGTGGTCCATAGCTCTTTTTATTATGTTTTATGTTTGGTTTTTGTTTGTGTTAAATTGCTTGAGTTTTGCCCTATGTTCTTGTTAATTGTGGCTACATAGAGGAAAGCTGCTGTATATTGATAATCAGATGAAAAATACAAATTGAGTTTATTGTCCGTTTGGACATCAGGGCTTCGTGGCCTGATGTTGTTCCACTGTCGTTGCACTGACACGCACGCACGCGCACACACACACACACACACACACACACACACACACACACACACACACACACACAATAATTTCCAAAATATAATGCAGTAATGTACAGAGTACATTTTAACAGACTTAATCTTTAGTTTTATATTAGTTAATTTTTACACATGTACTTTTACTTCAGTATAACATTTTACATGGACACTTTCCATCTTTAATGTAAAGAGCTTCTATTTCCAATGCGAAAAAAAGTCAATCTATAAAACTTTAAGTAGTTAGTAATCCAAACTAAGCACTACTAAGCATAGTTTAGTCAAAAATAAGAGATAAACAATACAATATTAGGATGCGGAAATATTTATAATAAATCATATGCCAATATTAAATCAACTTGATGTTTTGAAAGCACAAGTGCATTGCCAATGAATATTGGTTTAGAAAATACAATGTTGGCCCATTGTAATGTGACGTCTGACCACGCTCAGAGACAGGTAATTTTGTGGGTTAAACAGATAATAATGTCTCTGTGCATCCATAGTGACTAGCTTGGTTAGCTGTCACTAAACAGCTGTACTTAAGAAGAAAAGTCTTAAAAGTGTGCTCTGGGTTGGAGCAAGATGAAAAATCACTTGAAGCTTTATGCTTAAGAATTCCTCTTGAAAATCCTCGTACCTTGCCTGTGATGTTACATTACAGTGATTAATTTGATGCTGTATTCTAGACTGTATTTTTGGGAAACCCATTTTCCTGCCAAACAGTTCGTAATTTTGATGAAAAGAAATCATCAGGTGCAAGACATCTCCCAAAAAAGTCTGTATTTTAGATAATCTGGGTGGATTATTTCTTTTGTATCATACGATTCTTTTATGACATAAGCAGATATGTAGTGTCCAAATCTCTCTCACAGCTGTTGGACTTCTGTCACTTTCTTTTTCTTTTGCTCTACTAAAACTATCCAGTAGAGGAGAAGTTTCTATAAGGTGCTATACACCGACACACTGACACGTGTCTCAGAAATCGAGACCAGACCAGACTCCCCCCAGCCACAGCCTGTTCATCCTGCTGCCATCTGCCAAGAGATACAGAAGTATCTGCAGCTTACAACTAGACTGAAGAGCAGCTTCTTCCCTTGGAGTGTCAGGCTGCTTGATTCAGCACTGCACCATGTACAATAGTTTCCTTCATTGTTATCTCTTCAACCAATCTACTGTATATCATTTTATGTTACATAATAAATAGAATAAATGATAACACTGTTTTCGTCAGTAGCAAAGAGGGAACTGAAACTAAATTTTGCTATAAAACTCTTCCTTGAACCTTGTTAAGTCGTTCTGGCTGATTATGACATATGACATCAGCAGTTGTTTTCAGTTGAACATTCTGTTGCTAGTAGCAACCAAGCATGTTCATGACCTATTTTGAGTAGTGACCTCTAGTTTATGAAACACTGTAGCAAGACATGTTTTAATCTGTGTACTGCTCAAGAAATAGTCGTGGGTTTTAATTATAGCTGGGATTATCATGAATCAGAGGGTGTGTGGGTGTGTGTGTTTGTGTGTGTGTGTGTGTGTGTG
>JAJHUR010094306.1:0-17556 GCA_027495735.1 Lutjanus campechanus | reverse complement strand
GGGGGGGGGGGGGGGGGGGGGGGGGGGGGGGGGGGGGGGGGGGGGGTATTATTCATGCATGGACCTTGGGGACTCTTCTACAGCAGAAAGGAGCTTTGATCAGCCCAAGGCAACATGGAAAGAGAAATTGTGGATTATGTTGGAGAGGGTAGACATAGTCAGAGACACTTATAGTAGCCCTGGTTTGCTGTGATATATTATCACATAAAGGACTGTTGGATTGCTCTGATTCCCTGTATCTGTCTCATAATATACATAATATACATATCCACCTTCCACACACATTGTAAATCCAATTTAAAAATTAAAAAGCGTGGTCATGTAAACCCCAGGAGACGTGTGATGGATGTTGAAGATTGTGTTGACAGGATGGGACATAAATAGCCCAGCTATACATCTCCACATGACAGATGGATACAAGATTGCTTGGAGGCAACAATACTCCCACTGGGGAAACAGTAAGGCAATAAAAGTGATAGCCAAATGTACTTATTTACTGTACAGCATTATAGTCTTTAGGGCATTTAAGCATATACTGGAGAATCATAATATTATTTCCTGATTTTCAGAGTATTTTGAGTGTAAGTCTCAAAAGGGATAATTTGGGATCCTGTGCTTTACAGAAAACCTATTGTAGTTTCTGAGTTTCACTTTTTTCCTTTTAAAACTCGCAATTAAGTCCTTTAGTACCAATAGTTTTCCCGACAGACACAAACATTCAATACTGCTTTGGAGTAAGATCTTGTTAGGCTTTTCTGTTCTCAGGCTGTTTCCACCAAAACAGCAGATGGTTAAAAACTTCATCATATCAGTTGGATTATGCACAATTTCATCATCTGTGAACTTACAAAAGGAGATAACAATAACTTTTTAATATATACTCATTATTGTGTGTCGAAGTGTTGCAACTGCAACTGAACAAACAAATGATAATGTGCAGAATTGTTTGTGTCAACATTCGGAAAAGTTCCTGACTGATTTGTTTGGAGTCACTTTGAAGTTAAGTTCCTTATTATTTTTCAGTTCTGCTCTGTTTAGTTGGTTAAGTGCTCATTTAAAAATAAATGCAGTATATCTATGTTCAGCAGCAAAGCAGAAGGTATAATACTGAAATGCTTTAAGCGCCACAAAAAAGTAGTAAGAAGGTGGTCATAGTGGACAACTGGAGCACCTGGAGTTGATACTGGATTCCAGGCTTTGTCTCTTTTGTCTCTTACCAACTGTCAACAGTCTTTCTCTAACCATTTAAAGGTCTAGTGTGTACAATTCACAGGGATCTACTGGCATAATAAGACAAGAATGGAATAGAATATTCATAATGTTTTCATCAGTGTATAATCACATGATAAGCATTGTTGTGTTTTTGTTATCTTAGAATCAGCCATATATATCTATTGAAACCTCCATGTTTCTACAGTAGCCCAGAATGGACAAACACTGGTTCTAGATATAGACTTATATGTTCTACACAAGTTTTGCATCCACTGTAGGTTCTCCTACATGCTTGGAAAAGGACAGAAATTATATGTTTGCAATTTGCAAGCTCACTGTTGGGTGCCATGGAATCCTACACACTTTTTTTTTGGAAAGTATGTTATTTGCTTTCTTTTTCTAAGAGTTAGATGAGATAATATTCACTCTGCTTTCACGTCTGGGTGTTGTGTATGGAGCTAAAAATTGTGAAAAGTGTGCAATCACAATTTCCCGGGGCCCAAAGTGATGTCTTCAAATTGCTTAATTTGTCCAACCAATAGTCCAAACCCCAAAGACATTATTTACTATACATGGCAATGAAAAGCAGTAAATATTTATATTTAAGAGGCTGGAACCAGCCAAAATGTTCGACATTTTTGCTGAAAAATGGCTAAAATGATTATCAAAATAGTTAGTGTTTTAAGTTCACTTAATGCACTTAAGACACTGATATGAGAGGAATATCAATCTTCTCATCTTAAATCATCAAAACACTCGTGGATTGTTTTGAAATGCACTGAAAAACAATCAAATTTCCTCATAACTGACAGAGTACAATGTTTGAATAATATGCCAGGCTTAACCTGCATATTCATGATCAAAGTATCAGTTTATTCTGGAGTTTCTAACTTGTTTTGGCCCTAACTTCTCTGTGTGCTTTTCTAGAACTACTTTAGTAACCAGGTTAATGTTCTGTCCGTTCTGTCCACAGAGATAAAGTATTTTGTGGTAAATGCAGTGTTGGGCAGTAGAGCATGACACGGGAGCGGATTTTCACTCCTGTCCCGTCCCACTCCCAGAGAAAAAATCCTGTCCCGTCCCAATCCCGTAGAATGACTCCCACTCCCATCCCGCTCCCACTCAAAATTACTCCCACTCCTGTCCCACTCCCGTTTGAATAAAACCAAACATGTTGAACTTTGTGCTGTAGCTCTACTTTCGACACATTGTCTCCCTCCATGTTGTTTTGTTATGTGTGTCGCCGGCAGCCGCTCCGAGTCGCTTTTCACTTCCGGAGGTGACAAGAAGTCAAACCACTGTTGTAGTTCTTTTGTGTTGCTAGCGCGGTCAAAAGAGTGTTGGCTCTCACTGAATAGGGATGGGAATTGATAAGATTTTTTCGATTCCGATTCCATTTTCGATTCTGCTTAACGATTCGGTTCTTTATCGATTCTCTTATCGATTTTCATTTGGAAAAAAGGAGAACAAACAGGTCAGATAATTTTTTTTGGATCATCAAAAAACAAAAAAGTGGTGGGATTAGAGTTAAATTATTTTAAAAATGCACTTTGCTTTGATCTCTGTCTGTCTGTAATTATCACCATATGTAATGTAATAATAATGAAAATAATGATAATGGTAATAATATTTAAAACTTTAAACTTATACAGTACTGTTCTATGTATATACATACATTAGATCATTATACACTGCACAGGATAATACAGAACTACGCTGGCTCAATGTCCCGCCTACAGCACATCTGATTGGTTAGAAGTTACGGTTAATCAATCAGCACACAGACGCATTGTGTCACAGACAGGACGAGACAGAGCTGCACCGGAGCAGAGAGGGTCTGTGTAGAAGTTAAGACAGCTGATATCACCAAAGTTTCAATAACTATCACATTATGATCTGTTTCTATGACGAAAGCATAGTTACATCAGTGAAAAAAGTCATGGTCTGGATTTCACTCAAGACGACGTGACGGACGTGAAATCAGTCGCTGTTCACAGAGATGCGCTGCACACATAGCACACACAGCAGCATCTGCCCTGTCTCTTCACTGCAACTCTGCATTGAGAATCCGGGTAATATAACTTACACAAAAGTAATAGTGACAGTAAAACTATGATGCTCACACGTCGGATGCGTGCCGTGATCCGCGGAGAGCGATCCGCACGGTGATGTCATTTGCGCCCGCTGGAATCGATAAGGGAATCGTTAACAAAATTGGCAAACAATTCCATGGAATTGAAACACATCACTATCAATGAAAGATGACTACAAAAATGGACGCATCTGTTCATCTGGTTGTTTAACACGGCTGAAAATGATCATCTATTAATGTCGTTCCCGCTCCTGCCCGCTCCCGTTGCTTTTTTTCCCGTTCCGTCCCGATCACGGGATTAATTAAAAAATGACTCCCATCCCGTGGGATTCCCGCGGGAATGACGTGACCCACGGGAATTCCCGAAAAATGTCATCCTCTATTGGGCAGTAGCAGCGTTACTAGTTTAACTGCGTTTCTCAGTAACGTGGTCGTAACGTCGCTGCTTTCTTCATCAAATAGCTTTTCAGTAGTGAAGTTACTTTAGTGATCAAGTAACGCGGTAGCGTCCACAGAAGCTACATTTCCCCAGGCATTTCTAAACCTTGAATGCATCTCTTCCATGTGACGTCACGTACCAGTCCAAAGGCAGAGGAGGGGGCAGATGTAGCTACATGTCGTGAATCTCCATGGCCAAGTTCATGTTTGATATCGACTCCTCACAGAACAGTTACACGTTCCGGTGTTTACTGTGCCAAAGCCCAAAAGGAAGCTCCTGTCAACATCCAAGACGTCCATCCAACACAAGTTTTAAGGACACACATTCAGGTATTTCCCGAAGTTAACACAACAGTCGCCAGTTAAGCTAACCATCACAACTCAGTCAGCAAACACCAACAGCTAACATGGCACTAGCAACATGACCTTTGGCAGCAAAAGAATAAAACTGTGTGTGTGTGTGTGTGTGTGTGGTGGGGGGGTGGGGTTAGGCAGGAAGAGATAGGAAATATGAGAAGACAAGAGAAGCTGAAAAGTATAACTTTGGGTTATGTTACTCAGAATTATTATTTGTGCAGTTTTTTTTTAATTAACAATTTTAATTCAAAGTGTTGTCAATTTAAATAAATAATTTGATATTTGTGTAGATGGCTCCTAGTACAGAAGGGCCCTTCTGTACTAGGAGCCATCTAGAGAACAGTTTAATTGACAATTGATCTGATCTGATTGTCTCACAGTTTTATTATTATCACTAGATAGCAATGACTTGGAATGAAGTTGATGTAAAAAAAAAAAAAAAAAAGCTTTGATGTAGTTACGTATGATGTAGTAGCTACTTCTGTCATTTTATTGTAGCTTAGCTTGCTACATTTCTCTGGTGGGTAGCTTCAGTGTAGTGAAGCTTCATTTAATGTAAAATAACTTGTAGCTTAGCTCACTACATTTTCCAAGTAGCTTGCCCAACACTGGGTAAATGCAGTAGCAGCATGGCCATGCTGGTCATCAGCTGCTAGTTTGTCAGTTTGCATGAATAGAATACTTCCCTTGTAATCAACATAGCAACCACTAGCCAATCATAGACTTGGAACTGACAGCGTCGTTTGCCGGCAGCATCTGTGGAGTTTCATATTTTTGTGGAGCTCTCTGCGGACCTGCTGCAGACCCTCTGTGGAGCTCCACACTCGCTGCACAGACCTTCTGCACTGCTTGAGTCCGTGGCCACTGCTTGTATTTAAACAGAAAATCTTTGCAACCCACTGGTGTTGGTATCAAGGTCATGATTGTATTGATTCAAGCTCTTTTTGAGGCTTTAAATCTGGCCCTAGGCTATTCACAACGGTTAATTTTCATCTATTCAAAGTTGACATTTTACATTCTTTTGAGGTGACCCTGCCTCATAAGTGCTTCAGGCAGAGAATCATTGTAATTGATACAAACATTAATGAAACTCATTGTAGGTGATATTAACACAAGTGTTTAATTAGCGAGTTTATGTATTAAAGCCTCAGGCTATTTATTTGTACAGTATATTCCCTGTAGTACCTCAGCCTTGGTACAAAGCAGGACAGCTGGCTGCACTGAATTAGCATTTTCTTCATTAAAAATGCCTGTAATAAATGTCAACACTGAACATAAGACTGTACAATGTGACCAGGAGCAAATACTGCAGATGGTGGAGAATCATGTCACAACACATAAGCTCAAATCATTCTTCATCATCCTCTGCTTTTATGAGTTTTACTTTGTGTATGTGTAGCTGCAGTAAACTGAACCTGCAAACTGTATTACACACAGAAACGTGTTTACATTTCTATACATTTCATTAACCATGATTTGCATAAGTGTGCATATATGTGTATCTACAAGTGTTTGTGGAAGTTTATATATTGGTGACACAGCCGTAATATGAATTTATTATAACTGTTCTGTGTGCCAGCTGTGCACTCGTATTTGCATTTATTCACAATGAGGATAATTGTATCAGTTAGTCAACATTTTCTCTGCTTTTTTGTTACACATTTTTATTGATATATAAACAAAATTATATAAGAAAATGAAACAAAGGCTGTTTTCACACCTGTTGTTTACCTCATTTGGTCTAGACCAGGGGTTTTCAAAGTGTGGGATAGTGAGCCTCCCCTAAGAGAACTCAAAAGCATTTCAGATTTCAGATTCTTCAGGAGATTTTGGCGTCTTCTGTGACAGACGCATTACTGCCAGCTGTTGGAGGTAAATCCGTCCATGCTGCATCTCCGCGCCTCCCCTGATGAACTTTGGCGCCCCCCAGGGGAGGCGCGCCTCACACTTTGAAAACCGCTGGTCTAGACGATTGTTGGATTTTAGTTCTGGCCCCGTTTGAGTTCAAACTGACTTTTTCCAAACAAACCAAGAGGAGTAACCATGATCTTTTACAGACTGACAGGTAACTCAGTGACTGGAGCAGCACTTTAATGCTTCTGATGTGTATATTAATGTTCTTTGGTGTCACTAAGAAATACTCAGTATTATATTACTGTAATATTATAATATTCTCCAGATTACAATTTCCAAAACATATGACAGTTACTAATCCAAGTAACTCTGAGTTACTAAGTTACTTTTTGACCTCTGCAGGCTATCTTATGATGTGTATATGCAGCAGGTCAGGGCAGGTCACATCACCTGCTGGCCAAAAAGCTAAAGGAAGGCTTGATTATTAGATAGAGAGGCAGACTTTTCACAGGTGGAAGTATTGTTGTTATTTTGAGTTTGTTGGCTCCTCCAGAGAGAATAGTGAATATGTATTACTTTTTAAAGGAGTAATAAGTAAAAAGCAACATTACACTTCCCGAGTAACTGGCCCAACACTGGATTCTGTCCCCTGGTGGCGTCGTCTGTGCACTACAACACAGCTTCTCCGTATCAGTTTAATAAAAAAGATGAGTGTCTGTATTTTAACAGCACTGGAAACTATACTGTCGGGATCTCTTAATACCCTGGTTTACCATAATAGCTTTATGGTCTACTGGCAAACACACTAAGTTTCATTTTACTGAACCAAACAGGTTAGGTGTGAAGACACCCAAAGTGATATCTCAAATACATAACCAAAGTAAAATACACAAAGAAACATAAATGAGAGGACATTTTAATATGGACATAATAACTAATTAATATTGGTCTCTCTCTCTCTCTCTCTCTCTCTCTCTCTCTCTCTCTCTCTCTCTCTCCTAACATTGGAAATTTAGGACCCATTCTAAACAATAACTGTTTCTCAGGAAAACGAATATTTTATGACTAAGACAAAATGTGCCCGCTTTTATTTATGGTTTATTGGATGGATTATTATGATTTAATCCACCTGTATGGCACATGAATATATAGCCACTGTGAACAGTTGTATGCTGAATGTTTCTAATTGCTCAATGAAAAGAAAATGAGAAAGAAACACAAATGAGAACATCAATATTGCAACTGTCTTTCTCATAAACCTTACCCTATCCTTCCCATAAACCATAAAACAATAGCTTATTCCCAGCGTGAAATATGTTTGGTTTTTGTATGGTGTATGGTTTCTGCCCAGTGTTTCACGCTAGCCCTATTCATGAAATCAAGATGCTATCTTTGTATGTTGACAGAACGGAATTGTTTTTTTTGTTGCTGTGTGTAAACTCCAGGTGATAGTCTGAACCCCTGTTTTTTTGTTTTGTTTTTTTTAACAGTTTCACTAATGCTGTATTTACAGATTATGGGGCTCCTGCAGCATTTTATGTGGTCTCTCCATCATATTGCTTTGTGTTTGTACACTTTGGCTGGCATTATTTGGATGATTGTGATCAGAACTTGAACCTCTGCATATCTGATCATAGACTCTGTATACGCAATGACTTTCTCACTCTATCCTCAATGGAGACACCAGTGCTGACAGCTTTTCTGGTGACTTGGATGAAAGTTTTAATAAGATTCAGAATGAAACATAAAAAAAAAAAAAAACTTCTGTCACCTGAAGCAACTGTCACCGTGAGCATGAGAAACAGTCAGAACTACACTCAGATCTATGATATTTTCCCTGCAGGCGTTAAAAAGTATCTCAGAGTGTGGAGACATCAGAGGGGAATTTCCTAACAGTATTGTGACCTGCAGGTTCAGATCCTCTGCGTCAACATCATCCATTCCAACCTTTGTCAGCATACATCCGATTTCATTCTCTGTACAGTTTTTTTCCACATCTCAAAGGAGTCAGAAGGGTTTTTGGGGTGTGAAAGTCTTGCTTGAAGGTGACGAGAGCAGCGTCTGTGAGGGCAGGAAAACTCCCTTCTGAAGCTATTTCTGATATCTCGCTTGTATCTCTGTGTCTCTGTGCTGCTGCAGATAATCCTCCACTCCTTTAAAGTCTTTTCTCAAGGTTTCAGTTGACAACCTCTGTGCTCAGCAGGCTTTGGTCACTGTGTTGATTTGGGATAAAGGATATCAAACGGCGACATGGAGAAAGGCCATGTTTCCATTTGCAGGCATATAGCTTCTTGTTAACCCTCTGCTCGGTGGCATCCTCTATCAGAGCAGAGAAAGCCTCCATCTTAATGAATGGTTTTGATGCTATCAACGCTACACGACCGTGCTTGCGAAAAGACCTTTCATTGTCAGATTCCTCACACACTCATTATGAACGACCCTGGATAGTGTATACCGCACAAGTGTCTGCACAAGTCACTAAAAGCTGATAGATGCTCACAGGGAGACACCACCATCACCAACAACACACTTAAGGACACATACTGCGTTGTTATTCAACTCCAGTACTTAGTGTTGGACTCCTTGCTGGATGTGCTCAATATTTTCCTTTACTGCTCTGTCCTCAAAGTGTTTTCTCATTATTGTCCACAAGTGTGGACCATCAGGCCATGAGTTAACCTTCGACATGTAACAGTGTGGACTATCCAGTCAACATCATGTGAAAAAAGTTTAACTGTGTTCAGACAGAACACAGTATTTTTTTTAACTGAAAAAAGGTTAAGTGCTAGGATTTGATAAATGAGGTTCTTGTCAAAGGATGGCATGCTCCCAGCAACATCAGTGCACTAATTCTTGCAGTTTTGGAACCTTAAGAAGTGTTGAAAGCCACTTGGGAGATAGATATGAGATCAGCTTGAAGGGGACCTATACTATGTTTATATATATGCGTGTATCTATAATGTTAAAATGTTAGAGAGTTTGAGGAAGCGCATGCTTGATGCGACAAGCTGGCATTAGCCCATGTGGATTTAGAAAGGTTCTGATGGACAGGTATCTTTATTTGTTGTAGCAAACTGCTACTGCTAGTCAGCCTGCACTCCCTCATTGTTTGAGCTCCTACCACAAGCAGCCAGCGGCATGTAGGCTAACTAGCAGTTAGTGGCTAAAGTAGCTAACTGCTAATAACAAGTAAAACTTTGTCCATCAGGAAACTCCATCCATCACTGAAATCACATCAGAGGGAAAACGAGAAAACATTTTATCCATAAAATATGGTCCAGTTTCATCAATCAGTAAATAAAGTTATTAAGTGGACTCTGACTCCCCCTAATGTTTATTCAATCTAATTCGGGTCTCATTTGTGGTCTTATAAACAGTAAAGTAGTCAAACTCAGCATCTCATATCACTATTTTCTATGCTCAGTGCTCCTTTAACATAGCCAGACTGATCTCTGAGTTAACTAGCCAGAAAACAGCTAAAGTAGCCACTAACAAAAAATGTAAATCTGTCTGGAAATCAGAAAACTCTGTAGCATGAAACACAAAAAATTAAGGCAGAGCAGCTGGAGGACATCACAGGGAAGACCAGAAAATGTTTACTCCATGAAATCCAGTTTCACCAAAATAAGTGAATAAAATAAATAAGGCCCACCACCCAAGACTCTCATGAGCCATGGGTGCAGCCCCCGCAGGCTTATATGAAGCTGGCCAATCAGAGTGAAGTGGGCTTTTAGGGAGGGGGATCTTAAAGAGACAGGAGCTAAAACCACTTGTTTCAGATAGAGGGCGAACGCTGGGGCTGCATAAAGTGCCAGTATAACATATATGAGGATGTTTTTTAACTTCTGGAACCCCAGAATGAAAATGTTGAGCTGGAAATGAGCATAACAGGCCCTCTTTGAGATGGTTATAGATGACAAAAGCTTGCTGCAGCTTGCAGCAATTTGACAAGCTTGCAATGCTGTGGATGGTGCACTCACATTGTCTGCGGCTGTGTCAGGCTGCGACCCTTTGACACAGCCTTGATCTTGAAACACATTATTAGAGAAACAGAAATATTCAATCCCATCTTCGGCAGTTTTTACATTCTAAAGTACACTTGATAAGTAATTTTGTTCAGGTACTTAATTTAAACTGACACTTCCAGCCAGAGTAGATCGGTCCTATAGACACACTATGCAAATTTCGTAAGGCCCCGTGAGATACGCAAGGGCCCCGCCTCTCCCTCGTGTCAAAGTGGGTGTCAGTGTTTACAACTTTGATAAGAGGATGAAGCAGAACAAAAGAGAAAATACCATCCTGAGAGTGAATGGGGTTAACAGTAATCAAATAAACTTGTATTTCCTCCTCTCCAAGTTTGATATCATTCATTCACAGTAATGCCAACTTGATGTGATAGTTTGCAGTGCATGATGTATCTGCATCTGTCTGTTTAATGTTAGATGTGCTGGGCAGTATGTCTGTGTCATGCATCCAAGGCTGTTGTGTGACTTTGTGTCTGACAGAATTAAAAATGAAGAGGAATACAACTGTTTATCACGTTTGATGAGTGCCAGCGTGCAGTGGAGTTTATACTTTGTATTTCAGTGCTGAGTGTGAACATGCTTTCACGTATGCACACTTTCCCCCAGTAGCCTCTGTGGAGACCAGTCTGTTTGTCCAGACAACATATGGACATAATGTTACTCCTCCAAGGTGGCCAGGAGTGTAAAAAGCATTCAGATCCTTTACTTGAGCAAAAGTACAAATATTACACTGTAAAAATACTACAAACACTACAAATAAAAGTCCTGCATCCACAAAACTTAACTGAAGTAAAAGTATGTAAATATTATCACATAAATGTACTTTAAGTAAAAGTATTCATGTTGCAGTAAAATGTTCCCTGTCAGTGTTTTTATGTCTGATGGTTTTGGATTAATATTATTGCTTTAATGTTACTGCTGTTTACTGCTGTAGATGTTAACCACTTTATAGGTCACTGTTGGCTAGTTTAATATACAGCAATGCATCATGGTCTATAAGACCATCAAATGTCTGTAACATCACTGTCCTGTGAAAACCATGTATCTCTAAAAAGTCAGAAAACAGCCTTTTTTCCAGCTTTGTGGATTAAAAGTCCAGCATTTGCCTCTGGGATGTAGTGTAGAAGCATAAGGCTGGTTAAAATGGAACTCAAGTAAAGCACAAAATAAGTACAGTACTTGGTGTAAATGTACTTAGTTACAGTCCAACACTGATTACAACTCTGAATTTATGCAAGATGGAAATGAACTTAAAGGAGGAGGGACTGTAGTGGGAGCACTGAGGTGTCTTGTGTGACTGTCTGGCAGATGCTTTAACATGGTTCTTCAGTCAGTTAGGAGGGCCTTTTTCCTTAAGGCCCCATGGAGGTCAGGACCATTGACCAAGGTGTCACAGCTAAATTTATTACTTACACTTAATCTGACATTTAAACTCCATTCAGCACCTGTGTTTTAACTGATACTTCAACCTCACTCTGACCCATCCACCCACCCCACCTCTTCCATACAGACTCTCTTGCTCTTTATACTGCTCCCTCATAATTACTATATATTACATAACATAACATACTGTGATCGTCACCCCTATAAGCAGCTGCTTGACGGGACTTGTTGAGGTAAAGTTATTTGCATACAAAATGATAATGAGACATTCAGCTCAAATTTGCATCAAGTAAATTTACTTAAAGTAGATATGGCTCATTATTTTGGCAAAAAAGAGCAGAGTTTAGAAAAGGGCTTAACACACCATGATGACTTTTATTGCACCCAAGATTTAGAGGAAAGTTGTCTTCTGTTTGCAGAATTTGGGTTTAGACTGGTGTTGTGGAAAAACAATATTGGGATGCCGCCACTCCCTAAGAGACAAAGCCAACCACCCGAGACAATTCATTTTCTATCACATTATCCTTCACATTCACTACGCTTCGCTCCCAGCCCTTTACTGTCCCTTGAGGTTTCTGACACAGAGGCGGGAAATAATCAGAAGTCTGCAAGGCTGATGCCACACAAGAAACATCGAATGCTAGATTCCTTTTGTATGCACCTAGCTGATCTTTTCACAGTGGTGGCTGTAATCCCAATGTGTATTTTCTCTCTCTGCTGAAGTTTTGTGACTGACTACACAGTCTTTGACATGTTTGGCACTGTCTCCTTGTAACTCATTTGCCTGAGGACTGTTATTCCCCCTGGACATATATGCAGACAAAATCTCACTGCTTTAACTTCTTTTTTTCTTTTGATGCTGTAGAGGGTATGTATTTTCCTTGCCAGTTCTTTGTTAAATTTAGGCTATAACAGCATTTCCTTACCTTAGTTGACATGCTAACTTCTGCAGAATAGGGTTATTTCAACTGAATATAATTTACAAAAAAAAAACAAGCTCCTTTATTTTGTTCATTTCTAACTCAGCAACAGATGATTCGTACTCATTTTGTATGTCAATCCAAACTTGGCTGTCTGGTAGCTTATACAGTATGATTACGTATATTTGTAAGGTTAAGCATGGTTTACACATTCAGAGGATATCATTATCACCAATCACAAATAGATAAAAGATGCTCCCTACAACTTCAGATACTTGCCTGAGAATTCTCATGTTTTAAATTTTAGCAGGGATTCCTGGTACATGCGCTTCCTCAAACTCTCTAACCCCCGACCGCCTTACTGTCACTTGTGCTGCAGTTTTGTCATTCTGTGTCTAACTTGCACTGAAGCAGCTGTCCCTTTCTCCGTCAGTTGCGGGGTCTGAGAAACGGCAGAGACAATGGGGGATGGCAAGTCTGAGGACAGTGCAGTGTGTCCAGCTTGCACTGAAGCTGCTACAGCATCATCTGGTGTCTGTCAGAGACAGAAAGGGGCAGGCAGCCATGCAGCACAACAATCTACTGGAAGCAGCAGCAGCAACTTCAGGTCAAGTGTGACACAGACCAACAACAACACACAACCTAGTCTCACATAGCTACCCCTATCTCCATAGCACTTAACACTGGAGAAAGGTTTTGCTCCACACATGCGCAGTTTGCTGTAAAGGGAAAAGCACCCTGCCTTGATTACATTTCTCTAAAATCACAGACGTCTTGGGCGGAGCGACGGCACTGCTGCAAAATAGGGCAGAAAGGCAACTTGTTTTGGTGGAACATTTGCATGTCTAGAATCAAATCCTGGCATTAAAATGACAAATAACTGCAAATGAAAAGATAACAGCTGTTCATGTTTGTACCATTAGAGTTGCAGGTGCTGATTTGTTATTTTCAGCATGCAGATTGCAGCTCGGTGGTTGTTGTTGTTTCCCGGAGACTTTGTAAAGATACATATGCCGCGATGCAGACTGACACCAAGCAGCCAATGGCAGGCATATACCTGCAGTGGGCATCCACTGAGTCAAACTACCGCCAGCCACAGGGAAAATGTATGAATACCCAAATACTAATTTTGGTGTTTCAATACCATGGTAATGACCATAGCTTTGAAGCATTCGGTACAGCCTTGATTGCTACAGAGAAATACAATAATACCATTGGTAAGCTCTAGCTAGGGCCAGTATTTTATTTTATCCTATAAAATACAGAAGCTTTTATGTTAGGTCCATAAAAAAAAATATTATTATAATAATTCCTAATAATTCTTTAGTTCAACTTATCCGCATATGAATCACACATATCAACAAAGTTCCCTTCAGACACATCGTTGGCTTAAATTGCAACATCATGAAGAATTCCTCTCACGACCTCACCAGCACAGCATGCGGTAGTGTTCGGCAGACTTGCTGAGAAGGCTAAACTGCTGCTTCCAAACACTGGTTGCCCTCTCCACCCTGGAAGCTGTTTGAACCTCTCCTCTTAGTGTATGTGAGAAAATAAGGCTGGGTGGGTTACCACAATCCTCGTCTATTTGGCCATTACTGTAGCTGTGATCTCCAATTCTGAATTGGCCCTGGCAGAGAACATGTGATGGCGGCTGTAAATAACATTGGGCAATAATGGTGAAATTCTCTGGCAGCTGTAGAGATGATTTTCACTGAGCAACACAGAAATCAGAGTGTCATCTATCACGAACATTGGCTGCAGGATACCCACCTCCTGTCTCTCTTCTGTGCTCCAGGGAAGGTGATATTGTTGGCCAGCAGCTACAGCAAAGCTTTTACTGCTTTAACAGCTGTGAAAACAGTGCAGTCACTGAGATCCAGGCAACCACCTGGCACTTCAAGGAAGCTCCCTGTGGTACAGCGGCACAGAACAGCTAACAGCTATGTTATAGGCCTCCAGGCGTCCTTGCACCTTGCTGCCCTCACAAGATGACATTCATCCGACTAAAGTGTCTGAAAGATTTTGGCAGACAGAATGTCGTACTTGAATAAGATGACTTAATCTCTTTAGATTTCAAGGTCATTGTCCTATAATGAGATCCGTGCAGCCATCTGACTTCATGTGAATTTCCAGAACCAATTATTCTTTGTAAGGCATGTATTGTATTCACTGTAAAGGTGAATCAAGAGCAATACTTGGGACACAAATGCCAAGCTTCCCAAACTGGGGGTGGGGCGTGGATGACCAGGGGAGAAATAGAGTGAAACAAAGTTAAATTAATATGATTTATAGGGGACATAAACAGCATGCTGACCTTAATTTCACGAAAATTCAACTTTAACTCCTTCTTATTGTAAATGACTGATAATTGTGGGGTGGGGGTCATGAATTTTTTGTGACTTTTGAAAGGTTGCATGCCAGAAAAAGTTTGATTTTTATATCAGCAAATGACTACATGTAATATGAACAGGGGACAGTTACAGTGATCAGAAGTGGGAATTAATAGCACAAATACTTTGTTAATGTGCTTACATAGTTTTCAGATATCTGTACTTTACTTTAGTATTTATTTTTCTGACAAGCATTCATTTTACTCCCTACATTTAACACAAATATTTGTACTTTCTTCTCCTTACATTTTCAAAACAGGCTTGTTACCTTGGTTTTACAGCATTTGAAGGAAATTGTTAATTATTTTTATTTTGGATCATTGCACAGCCTTCACAACATCAAGACCGATTTCAGCCAAAACAGATAACACAATAACACATGGAAAAGACGAATCCTTGGTGTATCCATCAGTGTACAACAGACATAACACATAACATAACAGACACAAATGACTTAAAAGACATAACAAAACAATACAGATAAGGGATACTCAACAACAGAGAAAAGGTTCACTTAGCTTCCTGAACCTCACTGAATCTGTTAAAACAAACAGCCAGAGGAAATGTCCTTCAGAGAGCTCCTTTTTTCTTTTATACTGGGAGTACATTTTAGAGCCTTGTATATACAGTATAAAGATATTTATATACATATGCACAACAGGACAGCTCATGAAAAGTGAAGCCAAAACATCTCGATCACCCACCGGTGGCTGGCGGCAGTAACCCCCAAAAACAAAACAAAATATGTGCCAACATTTTCTGTCATTTTATGTAGTTCTTATTACACTGATGTTTGTTCAACTGTACATTTTTTTGATTGGTTTTAATTAATTATTTGATGCTAGAAAAAGGGGATTTCACATCATGATTGACAGATGACAGCTGACTAGTAGTGTGTTTACTTACAGTACTCTATGTACACTGTATGGCAGGTGTGTAAAGGAGTAGCATATAGGAGAAAGAACCACACTAAATAGCTGTCATATTTTGAAAGTCCATTGATGGTTTATTTTTAGCTTACAAATAAACTGGCAACTACAGCTGAAATATGATCCTTAAAAAGCAAAAAAAAGCATGACAGGAAAACAACAAAGGAATCATGAGGGGCCTAAATAATGTAGGCCATAGCTGTCACACTGTATACTGTATACCCCTCTCTTCTCCCCTACAATACTACATGCTATACAATCAAGTTTGTACTCAGTCTGGAGGGAGAAAACCTAGGGACAATGAGGGTTTTCTTTCTCGCTGTTCTATTAAGGACAGATTTTATCCCCCTAAGAGCCCTCAGCTGTGGGTGATGGTGCTCTTGTGTCTCCCTCAAGGCTGCCACAGCTTCTGTGATTCCCCTCAATTGTCAGATTGTCCTTCATTCAGACAGAAGCTCTTCAGTGCAGCCCAGCATTTTCTTTCTTTTTCTATTTCCCTCCTTCGTCTACGGATTTGTGACCATGGTGATCAAGGCTAGAATAGCAATGTAACAGTGGGACAGACATTGAGGATGACAGTAAATAGGAGCAGGATTCAGGAAAGTACTGCAGCGAGTTTTTAGGAAGCATGGTGGACATCTATTTTTATACGGTGTTTTTAATTGTTGTATTATTTGTTTGTTCAGTGATTTAGTTTCATTTGAATTAGCCCATCAAAAAAGATTGGTTTGCAGCAACAGCAACAAGCAGTTATAGTCGCACACAAGTAAAATCATATATAAGAAATAAAAACCCAAAGAATATAAAATTTAAAGAGTCAAAGAAAGAATTTACCATTCCCTAAACCCCACTTAGTTACCATTGCTATGCCTTTGAAGCTTTACATTCTCACACAACAAGTAATACAGTAAACAATTACTGTCATATTTGATGATGTGGGAGTGAAAAGAGGCTGAAAAATGACAATCTTAGCTGACAGATATCAGCTGCAGCCAGCTAGATAATTACTTAAAATGCTGTTTTATTGAATTATGTTTTAGAAGCAATTGTGAAACAGTGAAATCAACATCAGATAAGATGGTAAAAATAAATATGTACAGTAAAAAGCAAATTAGATTAACAAGTCAATTTACATATACAGTATCTCTCATGGCAGTAAGAAATTCAGCAGTGAAAGAATGTGTAGGTAACATCAACAGTCAGCGAAACAGTAAATTAACAGTTACTAAGAACACAACACATTAGCTTCAGATGTCTAATAATGGCTAGGTGAGCAATAACACTAATTACTTAAAAGTAGTGCTGTCAAATGATTAAAATTTTTAATCAGATTAATCACAGGGTTACTGTGGATTAATTTCGATTAATCACGTTTAAATATCATTCATTTTTAATCTATATTAATTGCGTTTCATTTTGCATGAGCAAACAGACTCAAGAAAGAAGGGAATATATACATAGATATGTATAACGCCGGGTTCACATCGGACGCCGAAGCGCCGCGGAACGGACTTCGGTTCCTTTCGGCGCCCATGTTAAACAATGGTGTAGTTCACACTAGAGGCGCCGCGCCGCGAAGCGCCGCGATCGCGCGCGGCCTGCACGAATGGTTTCGGCGTCTGCTCTATTTTGTTCGCGAGCCGCGAGCGATCGCGTCAATCTTGGCAGGAAGTCACCCAAAGAAAAACGAGATAATCCGGTGAATTTTCAAAATAAAGCAATTTTCAAAATAAAACACAGCGATTGACTAATGTTATCATAGTTGTGTGCGTTCAATGTATTTGTCAGTATCTTAACATAGCGTGTGAGAGGTTAAAACACACACACACACACACACACACACACACACACACACACACACACACAGAGAGAGACGGTGGGGCTGGCTGCAGGAGGTGGGGGTGGGGTGTCAAGACAAACGGGGAGAGCGAGAGCGAGAGTGAGGGGCAGAGA
>JAJHUR010094305.1:11206-27726 GCA_027495735.1 Lutjanus campechanus | reverse complement strand
TCATTTACACTTTGGTTTTTGTATAAATTAGCCAAATGATATTACATATTAATTAGTGAGCTTTTATTACCTTTGAACAGAATCATGAATGCTGTTTCCCCTGTTTCAAGTCTGTATGCTAGGCTAATTGGCTGTAGTGTCATTTTAGCTTAGCATGACAGTGGTATCAATCTTCTCACCTAACTCACGACAAGAAAGTAATATTTCCAAAGTGTCAAACAAGAATTTAATTACATAGTCTATCCAATTAACACTTCAATCTTGTTTAAAAAATAACACCACATCGTAATAAAACGCCTTCATGTATCTGCTGCCTAGAGGGCAAAAACAGATCTCTGCCTGTTGACTGCTGAGTCATGCCCCAAGGGCCCACCTGTGAGCTGCTCATGGAAGAAGTAGCCTTTAGTGTTGTGTGCAGATTTTACACATCATGCACAAATAAATGTTAGCTTAATGCAATTAAACTAAACAGCTGACCACATAACACAATAACAGCTGTATTACAAACATGCTGCGTGCCTGTATTAAGCAAACAATATAAAACAAGTTAAAGCCATAATAGGTAACATTCTTGCATTAAAATGTCTAAAAACAATAGACCTATGCTATATATTTTGTTGAGTTGCATACATTAGGGCAACGATAGGTCAATTGATCGCTTAGTTGATCGAAAGAAAATTAGTTGCCAGCTATTTTCATCACTCATTTTTAAAGTAATTTTTAATGTTAAACATTTGTTGGTTCCAGGTTCTTAAATCTGATGATTTGCTTCTTTTCTTTGTCATTCATGATCATAAATGAGTCTGTGGGTTTAGGATTGTTAGTTGGAGCTAGCAATTCCAAGCAGGAAACTTACTGTCAACTTGAATAAATTATAGATTTTTCTGCATTTGAGAGTTGTTGGAAATATTTGAGATAATGTAAGTACAAAACTTAAAACATTTAACGTAATTCTAATGTTTTTTTTAAAGAGAGTTTTGACAATGGTCAAATCAAGAAAAATCCAGTGAACCTAACTAAATGTAACATGACTAAAACTTCAATATAACCTCATCCATAATGTGATTTCTGTCAGTCATGTCAGATAGATTTTCATCAGTTATGATAGTTGTTAAATAGCGAAGATAACAGCTCCCATGATCCCATGCTACTTCACAACATCATTAAACTGCATCTTTTGTTATTCTTTTAATGTGAGAAAGACACCCTAGTGGCAGAACTTGCATATTGTACATTTAAAACTGAGCTTTAGATTTGTTCTTTTGATACAGCTAGGCTAGCTGTTCCCTCCATTTCCAGTCTTTGTGCTAAGCTAAGTTAAGCAAAGCTAAGCAACGCAAAGCTAATTGCGATTTGCGAGTAGTATTCATCTTCTATTCTTATTCTTTGCAAAAAGGATATAAGTGAATAAGTATATTTCCCAGAATGTCAACTGTTCCTTCAATATGTCCTGCTCAAACTAAACTCTAAACACCAGCAGCGTTTAGTGAGAGTTAAATCTGCTGTAACAGGCCAGTGATGCTGGCCAAGGACAGGAACAGCAGGATAGCTGGAGTGATGAGGGGAATTTTGTTCAAAGCCTGTGAAAGAGGGCAGAGAGAAAGGTGATGAAACAGGAGTTGAAAACTCCGGAACATCCAAGTCATGCCCAAACACTCAAATGTCTTCTGTCATCAAGTCCTTCTCAGTGTGCCACAGTTGTACAAACATGGCCTTGCCAAAAAACATCTCTTTGAATCTTAAGGAGTGCCCCCAAATTATTTGGTACTCTTTGTTGAGCAACTGGCAGACAACATTTGGCACTCCAGACCTACAATAGCACAATCTGTCCGATCCCAGTAAACCCCGAGAGGTCACAGTGAGGGCACAGACGGCCAAAAAGACACAGGCTGCGTTCTCACTTATCATCTCTGCAATACACGCACCATTTTCCGTTATGGTGTGATTTAAAGCTATTGTGTGGGAATGAGCTTTTACTGGTCACAATAATGTCATTATGTGATTTGCAGCTCAAGAGCGAGTGTGGCGTAGGCGCTTACGCTCCCGTTCCCGCGAAGTGGAACTGTTGTGCTTGGATTCACAGGGGAGCTGTTTACTGTGGCACCACTCATTCTAGCCATTGTTTCTGCACTCTTAATGACAGACTCGGCCACAATGGAAATCAAAATGGTGACCCTGTGCCAATGTGATATGCATGCAAACTGAGAGTTCATGGGGCCAGAGGTGAGGATTCAAAAAAATCATAAAAGCTCAGTGAGATTTCAGTAGATTTGGTGTCTTATTACATGTAACATACTGTATAAATATTAAGAAACAACATGAGCTTGAAACACTTTATCTGAAGGAGTGTGCATTAGACTGACACAACACTGTCATAACCATGACATGACACGTGTCATGAACATGAAGAAGTCTTTATAAATGCTGACATATGCAGGCCTAATTATCAAACTTAGAAATAAGTTAGCTTTATGCGTTGACATTACATTATACATTATATCATATGTGGTTGGTTTTGACATTGGTTATCATGAGACCATTATAACTGTGTCATGAATATGTTTGTTGAGCTCAACTACAGTCTTACATTTGTCTTAAAGATGTTAACTGTTATTTTACGATCAAATGCCTTCATAATGGTATCTTGAATAATTCCCTTGACCTCAAGTCAAGTTGTACATTTTGGACTTAAAGTTCTATAATTAGGCCTGCTATAGCATGTTTATGCCAGATTATGCTGTCTTGGGTAACGTCAAACTGTCATAAGAAAGACATCTCGAACAATGTCAAGTTTGCATTAAAAATAACACACTTGATTGAATGATGCTGACTGACAACAGCCATAAACACTCATAAGGACTCTTTCATGTTCATGAAAGGCTCATGTCATGGTTATGACGGCGTCAGTGTTATGCACTCACCTTCAATAATACTCATGATAAATTTATTAATACATCACAAAATATTTCTCCACTGCTTCATTTCCTTAGTACATTTCAGAATTTAAGTTTTTTTTGTGTTCTCTTTGTTAATATCAAGTTGTCATAATACAGACATCTCAAACAATGTCAGGTTTGCATTAAAGATGACATAACTGACCAAATAACACTTAATGACAACAGTCATAAATACTCATGAAGACTCCTTCATGTTCATGACAGGAGTAAAGTCGTGATTATGACTTCATCATGTCAGTGTTATGCACTCCCCTTCAAATAAAGCGTTACCCATGAGCTTTAAACTTCATTTATTTTTACATCACAAAATATTTGTCCGCTGCTTTATTTCACTAAATGTGTAACACATGTCTACTTTTTGTTCTGTTGAGTGATGACTATAATTAAGCAGAGCACTGATGTCTGGATTGTCCCTGTAATCTGCTCTGTTCAGTCTCTGGGATATTTACACGCCGCTATAAGTGAATCAGTCAGCACATCTGCAAATGAATGAGCCATGCTGCTTACAATGTCATGGTTTCCTCGCAGATGCGAGTGATTTCTAATGAAAATTCGTCATAGATGATGATTGAGGGCTTTGCCTCGAAGGAAGCATAGCTGACATATCTATATATTGCTTCAAAGTGTGAGGCAGGTTGTCAAACGTGGAACATGTGTCTTTGTATTGTTGTATTATTATGTATAACAGTTCAGCCGCTGCGGTGCCAATTAATGTCTCACTGCAGTTTACACGCTGTCACTTCACACACTGAGTAATAACTACATTTCAATCATGGATTATTTGCCTGTCATGCCAAGGGCAAGTAATGCGGTGTGAGGTGTGACTTTCTGTGGGGAGTTCCTGTATGTTAAGGCTATTAAAAACACTGGTCTGACAGGCAGGTTTTCCCTGTAGGGCTTGTCAGTTACCCAGTGCAATCATGTTCCCCAGCTGCTGATGGAGCGCCAAAGCTTACAGAAAACAAGTGGTGATTTTGCCAGACAGGTTCCAATGACCCTCTGTCCTGTGTTTACGGGTAAATCAGCGTCCCTTTTTCACCCAGACTGAGCTCTGAAGACAGACAGAGAGAGAGGCAGAGCTGGGAGGAGGTGCGTCTGCTAGCCAGGGAGATAAAGGCTTGTGCCAGGACCTGAGCAAATAAACAAGGGGGTGATTATTTCAGCACACACGACTCGGCTAATTCAGAATGAATTAAGGGTGACGTGGCTCACAGCGCCGATAAGCCGAACCCCCTGTCGCTTTTAGCCCTCGCCTCTGTTTTCTTAACTAATGCCCTCCTCGCTCCCTCCTCAGGCCTGTTTAATCAGTTTAAGATCTGTGTTGTATCTACTCACCATTCAGGAATGAAAATGTTAAAGCAAATTATCTGAATTAGCCTATTCACACATCCCATTTGTGTGTTTTCGGGCCAGAACAGTGCATTGGATCTCACTTAGGGTAGCTTTTCTTACTGCTAATCTGCAATGTTGTCACTTAATTTGCTAATACACAAACCTGTAACAGCAGCGGGCGATATTTTACATATAGTGTACACTTCAACTAATGTTTTTTAGGTGGACCTTTTTTAACTGGCTAAAATTTTGCTGCAGATCCTGTCCACAGTAGTGCATTGCTTAGCTTCCATGCTGGTGTCCCCTCTCTGCTTCTCCTAACTGGTGGTGCACTGTGGCTGATACACTGACTATTGATAAGTACCTCATACAACCCCACATTAGATAATCCAAAACTGTCTGTTTCAGTTAGGAGTTCTCCACCTCCTCAACTAAAGATTTTTGTGGATTTACAGCCAGTTTCTTCACTTGAAGCCAAACCTTTGTGTCAAAGTGACCTTATGCTTCATACAATAAAGGTCAGGATTTACTTTACGAGATGATGCATTGCAGCCATGCCTTTCTTGCACAACACAGTATAAATAATGATTCACTTGACGACTATAGCAAACAACGACTCCTCGAATAATCCAATTAATCCTCCTCTTTTCGGGCGAGCTGCCCTTATTTTGAGACTCATTCCAAGTGGATGGTTTGCAGATGTTTCCTTGCTGAGGCTCATCAGTGAACTTCACCCCGGCTTGCCGCTGTACCAGGGCTTGGATTACAGTCTTTTGGTTTTTCTCATGGTGAGATGGAGCTGAAGGTAGATAAAAAGAAGGAGTGTTATTCTATGATTAGAGCCGGAGCAGCTCCTTAATGACCCCCCCTCCTGCTTCCAGATCAGTCATCGGCCGTCTGGTCTCTCTGGCCAGCATCACGTAGACCGCAGACCTCTGGTCCCCATTAGTGCCCCCGCGCCCCCCTCTCCCCCTTGTACAGTATCTCTGAGTCCAATGGTTAAAAGACCCAGGCAGGTTCCGTTCCACATTAGTTTTGGCCTGGTATCTGGCCTCAACAGCGTGTTTGTGGCGCTGCCCTGCAGCACTCCGTGATGATTGAGCGGCACTGAGTTTCCCCTGCTTTGATGCCAAAAAGTCCCCTGATAGAGAAAAGATTGACTGTGACATTTATTTCTGACCATCTGAGTGGTTTTCTTCAGTCTCAGATGGAGGCTGATACAAATACAGTTCGAGTTAGCCTTAGGGCTGCACAGTTAATCAAAATATTACTCAAATCACAATAACAATTTGACAGTTTGGTAAAATGTTTAACAAAACAGTATTATAACAAGGTACTGTAGTGCTGCAGAGATGGTCTGGCCTATAAATCTTTGCTACAGACCCCAACAACTGTCATATCATCATGATTTTAATAGTTTTTGCATGAAAAATGAAATTTTGATGCAAAATTCTCACTAATCGTGAATCATATCTCAATCACAATATCCATCATAATAATCGCAATATGATTTTTTTTTTTTTTAACCATATCATACAGTCCCAGTATGTGGAGTCAATCTGTGTGTGTTCTTGTGTGTCTTACTCTCATGGTCCATGGTCCACTGAGTCAGAGGAAACAGAGCCTGGGGGAAATGAGACTGTTAGTCAGGTCCTGTTCCTGTTGTCGATGTTGTCACCATGAGCAAAAAAAAAAAAAGCAATAGGAAGAGATGACTTCATCACTATTGCACAGGAACTACGTCCACACCTTGACAGGATCTGGATCAATATCCCAATCTAGAACTTGTCATGATCATCAATTTTCTCATTACTTTACACTTTTTACTTATAATTATGAATACATCAACTGTAAAGACAACCAGGCCAAAGACAGAGGATTTGACAACACATTTGCAGATCTTTTTTTATGCCTTTGTGCATCCGTCTCATGAATGTGATATTGCATGAACACCTTGAGGAAATTTCTTCAAACTTGGCACAAATGTCCACATGGACTTAAGGATGAAAGGTCAACGGTGAAGGTCACTGTGACCTCACGTCTGTCCCATTCTCATGAATGTAATATCCCAGGAACACCAGTGGAGGAATTTCTTCAAATTGGTACAAACGTCCACTTGGTTTCAAGATACTGATCAGAATTTGACAGATTTTCAATAAAAATGAGGGTAGCTGCCCTGGTCCACTTTAAAGGTCAACCCACCTTAAATGAGCCTGGGCCAAAGTTGTTGAGTGAAACCCCTTAATTTGGCAAGCAAGACACAGGAATCTGGCTATGTTCTTAAGAAGTTGTAAGATTTATTCACTGACAAATTGTAATCAGCACAAACACTGTATTATATTCACATATCATTACATATCTGTCTCGACTGCCTGGTGGGCCACTGGCTTGCAATATACTGGCAGAAAACCCATTTATTAGGCCACACCGATGTTTCTAGGAGGTTAAAGATTTTTCCCAGATTTTCTGCGTGCTAAAAATCTGATGTGAAAACATGTAGTTAATAAACTTGATCAAGTATAATCAAAAGAGAAAAGAATTAAAAACAGCGTCAAAAGAAATTTGCTCACTGGCATTGTTGTGGTCCAAGAATAAAACTCTTGGCAGCACATATTTTTGGAAGTAAACATATTTCTTGTAGACTATTTACTTCACATTGTGATTCACATTTATTTTTATTTTCATATTGTAAACAATATTTTAAAAAGTATCATCTGTGTGTTTTTTTAATAGCTTTGCTTTGGTGCCTCAGCACTGTGGTACACTTCAGTGCGTTTCTCTGGTTATCTGCCTGACACAAGACTGTGGTTTCGGCTGAGACAAGTAGGTATCTTATCAGCTGCCTTTGACATAGATGTCTGATTATTGTTCAGGTGGAAATGCTCCCTGTGTGTGGTATCAAGTGTTGTCTCATTCTCTTGTCCTCTCTGTCCCTGCACGTCTGTTTCACCTGTATCTTTAACTGTGCCTCTGAGGTGTTTTTTCCTTTATGTTTACCAGGAACTGGCCACCCTGGTGACAGCATTCAATGATTAAGAGGAAATACCCTCCAGAGATAATACCCGTTTACACTTTATTTTGCAGTACACAAATAAGACATACAGTAACAGGCTGTACTTTGTATTAAATTAAATGAAAACTAGAAATAATATGTTTTTTTTTTGTCAGGCAATATTAGACCCTTGTTAGACTTTCTTAGAGTGCAATTAGGGACAGATTACAACAGAACTGTCCTGTAAACTAAAGTGAAACCACATATCTGCTACTTCCTCATTTAAAAACAATAGGTGAACCAGATCTCATCTGGTGTATCTTAGCATAGATATTTGATTACAGTTTAGTTTAGAGTAAAATTCTGTTGTAAATGTCCCGAACTACCCTCTAATGAACTCTAATTACGGTCTAATACACTTTAGTTTACAGTAAGGTTCTGTTGTAATTATCCTCTACTAAAGTCTAATAAAGCTCTAAAAAAGAATCTAATATTGTCTACTAAAGAACATACCATTTCTAGTTTTTGTCTAATTCGATAAGGTACGTAATAAGGTACGGCTTATTGAATCTTTTTAGCGTTCTGTGAAATAAAGTACAATGTAATGTTTTTGTCTCTAACTTCAAAACAACAGAATACTGCAAAATATAGTATGTCAATCTTTCTCAATCACAAATCAAATGAATTTTTTCAGTGGAATTTTCAAAATTCTCCCTCTTGGTGGGCTTACTTATACTTTCACAGATCATATGAGGGAGCACATGGTGTTAATCCGTGGTTTATCTGATATGCAAATGAGGGAGAGATACTACAAATGTCCTCCGACCACTTTTGCTGACATGCTTCCAGTTTAACAAGTAAGACCAAGCCAGTATTCACAAATGTGCATATTCTAATTGTTCAATTGCATAACAACAGTGTCTGTGATTGTTGTGAGCACTGCTCCTGTCTCTGTTGGTCAAAATAGTCCAACAACCAATCAGAGAGCTCTCTGTATCTCTTTCCATCCTTGGAAATCTGCTGAGTGACAGTGGCCATGGCAACAGCCCGGCTCTGCGCGGCTCCCTTGCACCCCCGCTGTGCAGCGTTTGATGGCAGTTAAAACGTGTTGTGGAGTAATTGGGTTGTGGACCGGATGAGATATGTCCCCTAAGGTGTGACAGAATGTGAGAAATGGAGCAGGTGGTGGAAGGCCAGAGGCTCTCCCACAGCCATCGCAACATTCAAGCCAATGGTTGTTTCCTTACCAGGTGTAAACCACTCCGCTCTGTTATCCTGTCTGTGTGACAGCATGAGGGGTGCACAGGTTTGGAAAATAAAATTTGCCAGTAAGTAATGGTGTTAGATATAGGGGATATCGCACGCATGCAACATTAGCAAAAGCTGATCAGTTTGTCCAAATTATTTGGGTGTGGGCGCAATTAATGTCATTCATTAACACTGTGTGCTGTCAGAAATCTCAACTGCTGCCTGAGAACTTTACAAAAATGTCCAACGTGAGAGAAAAATCAGTTTGTTAGAGATATTTAAATTTGAGTTTCTAGGCAGCTTAAATGTTTTCTCAAGACAAATTTCAAAAACATTGCTTTTTATGTGTATACGGACATTTTCATCCAGACATTTTTATTCTTCAGTTCAGTTTTTATATCTGCTTGTTCCTATGTATATTCTTATTAGTGCATAAATACCTGAAAATAAGAATCTTTGTGTTTTTGTTACCTTAGAATGAGTACTTTATGTCGACAGAGGGTGTGTCCTCTTCCACAGAGGCCGGTATGTTAAACCATGATTCTGCCAAACTCTGGCTCTAGACAGAGCCTTTCTCAAGTTCTGTGGCCACTGTAGATTCTTCTACACACTTGGAAAGGGAGGGTGAGGCAAGCAGTATTCAAGTGCTTGCACTGTACAAACTCACTGCTAGATGCCATTAAATCATACACACTGGTCCTTAAATGCACAATATGTAAGTTCTGCCACTGAGGGTCTTTCACATTGAAACAATAACGAAAGACGTAGTTTGATGACGTCCTGAAGTAGCCTGGGATCATGAGAGTTGTTCTTTGCTGTTAAACAACCAGCATTTATGAAAATTTGAATATCTATCTGAAAATCTACCTGATATGACTCAGAAATCAGGCTCATGGAGGTATTAAAATTTTATTCATGTTACATTTAGTCATGTTTGCCGACTTACGTCCTCACTCTCTCATGTATCTGATGTACTCCTCAGAAGTTTCTTACTTTTGGGTAGTAGATCAGAAGATTCTGATCTGGGTTTGACCACTGTTGGAAACATTTGGGATCATGTAAGGACACGACTCAACAAAATACTGTATAGAACATGGGTGTAGTGTTTTTAGACATTTTAATATGGAAATGTTATATATTGTAGCTTTACATATTCTATTATTTCTGTATTGCACAAAAACCTATAAAGTATACAGAGTTAGACAGTTTATTCCTCACCTCAGACAAAACAGTCTCAGCTCAAGGACTGTTCACTTGTTTGTTCTGTAGCTTTTGACTGAAGCACTTCTTCTGCAGAAACAGTTTGCTTAGTTATCAAGCAACTGTAGATGTACAAACTTGACATTATTCTGAGCACTATGACTTCTTGTCCATGTGGGTTTGGAACTTGAAAACAGTACTTGAACATTATAGACCTAAGGAGGGATAAAGAAGGACTGTATAGTCAATGTTTGTTGTCTTCTTGCTTTGTTAGAAATATCATGAGTTTATTGAACGTTCAAGGGATAGTTCAGATTTTTGGAAATGTTCAGTGCTGGAAGCCAATGAAGGCAATGACTACGGACAAGTACCTCAAACGACTCCACCTCAAAAAATCTGAACTGTGCCTTTAAACTGTGAACCTGGCTGTTACTATGCAAGTGTAGTCTGTTTCGTGACATCTGCTGCATGAATTAAAGTGACAAATGAGATCACAAGCCACTCACAGCATCGTCTAAGCAACGTATACGTCAAACTTCACAGCCAGCGGTATCTCCAAAATGCACACCTGATCCAAGTCAATTGTCAGAAGTGATCCAAATGGATCTGTGTTTCCTGTGTCCTGGCAAGTGAAGAGTGCTGTAACTGAGTAGCATAAGCCTATCAGTGTGTGTAGAGACGACATCAGACGGATGCCATGTGAAAGGAACGAGCTGTCACATTACACTTGTACCAACATCCATGAACAGCACCAAGGCCATGCCAAACATGATCGGGTGTCACGGTGGCAGCAGAGGCCGACCAGGTGTGTGACATCACCTGGTCCACAGCCCAGAGGGGTGATGCCAGCCGGGCTGCCATGTGGCACAGCAGGAAGGAGGGAACGTATCAGTAGTTGGTTCTATCGTCTTCTGGTTTTAGAGAAAGATCTAAAATGTCCATGTGAGAAAATAAGAAGAAATAATTTATTTTCTGTATTCTCTTTTTCTTGTTTCTCATTGGATTTTCCACTTAACTACATTTCAAAGGGAAACAATGTACTAGTCACTCCACTACATTTTCACAAAAGCAAACAAGCAACTTGTAAAACATGATGCAATAGTATAGATTAAACAATCTAGCAGTATTTAAAGTTCTTAACATTAGCAGAATACATCATTAAATGCTGTGCACAAGTTAGTACAACACTTCCTGTCTGACTGTTTAAATCCATTTAAAGTATAAATAAGCATGCCGACATTTGTGCACGATGCTGTACAGTTTTGTGCAAATGCAACTGAAGCAATCCTCTGCCTATGTGTGTATCTCTCTGTAAAGCTCTCACAGACAGAGAGCAGAGGACAGAGAAATAGACTGCAATGTAACCATTGGTTGCTACATCTTCATAGAGTCTCAACCTCCGAACCTGTGTGCTGTAGTGGTTGGGTGCTATAATCCACTGCCAAACAGGCTGAAGCCCAGAAGTATCCTGAGCACAGCAAAATATGAGAAAATAAGGAAATAGTCACAGAGGGTAGACAATCTGTGCAGATACAGACACAACCACACACTTCTAGTGAGTCATAAGTGATGATTTAGAGAGATTATGTTTATATGAATCTATACTAAATCTTATCTGTACTTCTTTTTTTCGGAAAATGATGCATAGTATGAATTTCAGTGGAATTTTGAATGTGGGGCTTTTATTTGAACTGGAGTGTTTTTATAGTGTGGAAGGCTAAGTGGAAAATATTACTTCTTCTGATGACATGACACAGCACGAGCTGTGTTTTACAGTGGTGGGGATCCTCGGTTGCAAGAAAAGAAGAAAAAACATTGCTTCACTAAATGCTGTTTTTTTTTTGTTGTTGTTGTTGTTGTTAAGTTTTCAACACTCTGCATTTTTTTTCTGTAAGATTGAGGAATTTTACCTCTTTGGGACCCCAAAAAGTAACCAGATGAAAAAAGGAACTTTTTAGTTAAACAGCTTCTAGACATATGCATTCTGTAATAAGGGGTCAAGAGTAGTCATCGCTTGGCTGGAGGTTACAAGTTAAACTCTGTTCTTGTATATCAGAGAAAAAAAGAGCATCTTAAAATGACAGTGGCCTTCACACTTTGCCCTCTCCTTTTACATATACACTCCATAAAACATTTTCACACACTGGGTCTGCAGCCATGGTTAAAGCATACAAAAGCTCTGCTTGAGCCTTTGGAGCCATGAACCCAAACTGATAAACAAAAGACTCCCAGTTCCTGTGCTTGGCACCATAAATCTGGAGTGTCCAGAGCATGAAGGAAGTATGTTTAAATCATCAGTGAAGTGCTGTTGGTCAATCATAGGGAAAAATGCATTTCCATAATACCCTAAAGGATAAACATAACTACCGGACTGAGTGGGATACAATGGTGTGAAATTGTACCCTGGTGCAGGACATCTAGCCGGCATAGCAACAACACAGCGCAGTGTGCCAGTCGGAGGGATTAAGTTGTTTTGAAGCCACAGTTGATTGTACAGCAGATAGTGAGGGAGGGAGCCGGCCCATACAGCCAGATAATGGTGTGAGATAGCCTCCCACAAAGCTGCATAGCCAAGAGCCTGGCAATACTGGGAAGTGTGTTTGTATTTGTGTGTGTGTGTGTGTGTGTGTGTGTGTGTGTACTTTACGCAGAAGAGAGTACGTGTGCGTGTGCTTACGTACGCGCTTCCATCTGTTTGTATACACATGGTAATCTGAATCAACCGCGAAACTTGAGCAGGCTCGCCCACCACACGTTTAAATTATTCAAGGTGCTTTGGCTAAAAAAACTCGATCACCTGGAGGATCCGTTCTACCGCCATGACCGACCCCGCGAGAGAAGGGAGGGGAGGAGGGAGGGACAGAAAAGGAGACCACTGGAAAGGAAAGAAGATACCATGCTCTCTGCTCTCTGTGGTATGTTCACCTAAACAGGCAGAATGAATTATCCAAAGATGGTTTATAATACCTAAGGAGCTGTCTGCAAATCTGCAAAGCTGTCGTTGCTGTGTAGAGGAATTATTGCACACAGTGAGAGATTGTTAGGGGATTACATATTGTAACGTCAGCCCTTTCTTTATATTTTCTTAAGTTGAATTTTCCTAGAAATTGCTGTGTCCCTGATGGTTTGAATGAAAATAATAATGTCACTTCCAGTATCCTCCTAATCCCCCCTGGTTCTCCAGCAGCTGCCTTGATTTTATCCAACCTAATTTGCAGAGGAAAGCAAATTGTGGGCATTTGACCATCTGGTCCTACGCCTATTCTCCAAAATAGAGTCTTTTCCTGCCCAGTCAGAGGTCCCAATTTTATTAACAGCATCGGGAAAAAGACACCCAGGAATTAACCCTCTCCCTAAGTATACCATAGGGGCAAGAACCCGGCTCTGGAGGGGAAGTTGAGCCATGAAAATAGTGATTTGTCGGTGTTGTAGCTGTGAAAGGCGTCTTCCCAGGGAGCAGAGATGCTCTATAAGCCCCCAACTGGCAGGGAATTACTTGGTTCAGTAGAGCAGGGTGCTGAGGCTGTTCAACATCCCTGTGCCATCCAGGCCTGCAGGATCATGAAGCCCCATGAGGGCCAAAAGGGCCCAGAGCTACTTATTCTGCTCCTGTCAGACCAACCACACTGAAAAAAGAGAATTGTTGGACCAACTTAAAGTAACTGCTTCTACACACAAAAGGAGTTTCAAAAAGTTAGCAAGTTAGATGAACATAATTACCTAAGTCAGATGTTTCAAATCAACAATTTGCATTAATGCAACTTAAAGGTTTCCAATTTTCTAACTTGATTATTTGCTCTACCCAAAAGTAAAATACTGCTCCTTTATAACCTAATACAAACCTAGTTCCAAAAAAGTTGGGATGTTGTATAAAACATAGTGATTTGCAAAAACCCTCTTGACCTACATTCAATTGAATATAGGTCGAGATGCATTAATGGAGCCTTCTCAGATGTGACAGTTAGTCATGATGCCCTGGGCACTAACACACCCATACCATCACAGATGATGGCTTTTGAAGTTTGTGTTGGTAACAGTCTTGATGGTCCTTTTCCTCTTTAGCCCAGAGGTCACGACGTCCATGATTTCTGAAAACAATCTGAAATGTGGACTCATCAGGCCATAGCACAATTTTCCACTTTTTGTCAGTCCATCTCAGATGAGCTTGGGCCCAAAGGAGTCTGTGGTGTATCTGAGTGTTAGTTTGCATTTGTAGATGTAGCAATGAACTGTGATTATGACAGCAGTTTTCCAAAGTGAAAATGATGGCTCAACTGCAGGAGGAAAAATCTGGAAAACACATGGACATCATGATGTCACAGGCTCAATACTACAAGAAACCTAACTGTTGTGCTTTTACTAAAATGAGCAGGTTAGGGGAACGGGGTGTAATGTCAAGTTGTTATAACCCACAAAAGTAGACTGCCATCACTAAAGCAGAAGTTTGAATGATAGTCATTCACATTACATTATGTTAACTGCTATTGAAACACACTTTTTACAGTGCAGCTCCCATCATGGTTTGGATAAAATTCTGTGGTGAACCTTTCCAGGAGAATTTAGGCATTTGTGCATTTTCTGCACGACATTATGATAATGTTCACTCAGCCTGGAAATTCGTGGTTTTCTTTCTCATTTTCCTGCAGACAGTCTCCCAGGGGTCACAGAGAACATTCACAGTTATTATGAGCCAATATCCTGCGGTAGGCTATGATGTACTATTATTTAATGATTTCATTGAAACAATGTGTATAACACAATGATGTAGTGCTCATAAGAGACATATCCTAAGAACATGTTACATTGTTTGCTGGCAATAAACTGAACCTCATGTGTTTGAATGGGCCCCTCAGCCCCCATATAAACCCCCCAGGCAGCAACACAAACATCGGTGAGCCTATGATTATGTGGCCAGCTAAATGAATATTCACACTCAGCAGACTGACTGTGAAGCTGAGATAGCAGCTGGGGCCCGGGGCCTGGGGCCCAGACACCCTACAACGGCTCGTTGGAATGGCCGCTATTCATCTGGATGAGGAGATCTCCGCTACAGCCAAGCTCCCCAACTGGTGCCAGAACAGGACTGGACAGGCCACGCCAAGAAGAGAGCCAGGGATAGGCAGGGATAGGCTGGTTATTTTGGGTGACTAAACAAAAATAAATTAGCATAAAATAAAAATATTAAAGGTGACAGGATGACTCTACCATGGCTTAGCTATTCATCGCTAGTAATCTCTAGCATATTTTAACCAGACAGCAGTGGCCACAGAATGGTCTGATGTTTATGAAAGTGATGCACAATAACATGTAATATTGCCCCTCAAATCAATAAGATCAAATATACTCTGACTGAAACAGATACAGAAGGTCAGGGCCTCCCTCTTCACCTTGTTCAGGCTCCCCTTTATGTAGCCTGTGACCAGGGATGGTAATAACACTTCATTTTTGAATCAGTAACTCATGGCCCTTTTCCATACACAGAGCTGGCCTGGATTGACTCAGTTTGGCTCAGCCCATCAGCCCAGCACGGCAGGCGTTTGCATTTCCATTACAGCAGGGCTACCTGATTGAAGGTGTGAAGACAAGCTCGAGGGGAATTGAGCTGAGTGGCTGTAGTGGATAAACCGTTCATGTACGTCTCAGGAATAAACACACTGTTTCTTTAAATTCTTCACAATAACCTGTGTCACCTGTGTTGTTTCATGTGGGTCGGAATCTCTTTGGCCTCACTCCAGAGTGGGTCCATATTGGGCGCAGCTCAGTGCAGCTCAGCATGTGAAAAGTGATAAGGGAAATGCAATTTGGAGCAGTATGATTTGGTTTGGCGTGGCGAAAAGCGCCAGGGGAAAGGCCCATCAGTGGTGGTGTTCCAGCTTGATCTCTCAAACTTCTATACATGGTACCTATATTTGTTTCCTACAAATAAAACTTACTTGGACATCTAATACTCAATCACAGATTATGCGACTTAATGTCAAATACAAAGAATTGTAAGAATTGTAAGAATAAGAAGTAATTTGCTCCAAATAATGAAATAACTTTATTTACTGACAAAAAAGAAGGCTTTGTGGGCCTGAAACTAACAGTGTATGCACTTGACCTGCACTTTTTTTGCCTTGAGTTCCACCCCACGCAAACATTACATAGCTGTTTTACATGTGGTTTTGAAGTCAGTATGTATGCAAAGCATCAAATTAAACTAGAGTAACTGCTACTTTAGGTTATGTAAGTAAAACCATTGTATTTATAATAGAATGGACACTTTCTTTTGTATAATATAGTTTTGTTTTATTTTTAAACCACTGGTAAAAACAGAAAACAGAAGTGGGCCCAAGCGGTTTCCTTGTGTGACTCCAGAGGAAATACTGGTTTATACTTGCCTAAAAATAAATGGGTAGGGAATCAAACTGATCTTACATGTGTAATAAAGAAGTACTGACATCTATATTATGCGAAGACATCATAAGTATCTATTTTATTCTAATTTAATGAAACATATTTCTGAGAATTTCATGGAACATTCAAGTGTGCACAATGAGTGTACAGATGGGTTCGATTTGAATAAGTAAAACAAATTTCCTTCTCTGAATTTAGATATATATTTTCTTTATTCTTTTCAAAGCTGTGAAAGCTGTATTTGTTAAAATTTTGTATGCGCCTAGATTAAAATTTAAGGCAGATAATGTCTGAATGGTCTGATCTGAATGAAATATGGAAAACACTTTCTTCTATAGATCATAAATGCTGTTTGAAGAAGCTTATTGTTTCTCCATTACTGTTTTTTTTTTTTT
>JAJHUR010094305.1:0-11186 GCA_027495735.1 Lutjanus campechanus | reverse complement strand
AATTCTTCACAATAACCTGTGTCACCTGTGTTGTTTCATGTGGGTCGGAATCTCTTTGGCCTCACTCCAGAGTGGGTCCATATTGGCCGCAGCTCAGTGCAGCTCAGCATGTGAAAAGTGATAAGGGAAATGCAATTTGGAGCAGTATGATTTGGTTTGGCGTGGCGAAAGCGCCAGGGGAAAGGCCCATCAGTGGTGGTGTTCCAGCTTGATCTCTCAAACTTCTATACATGGTACCTATATTTGTTTCCTACAAATAAAACTTACTTGGACATCTAATACTCAATCACAGATTAATGTCAACTTAATGTCAAATACAAAGAATTCCATTGTCACAACCTACTCTACTACTTGGGTGAGCTATAACACTAGCTCGGATAGATGTAAGAATAAGAAGTAATTTGCTCTAAATAATGAAATAACTTTATTTACTGACAAAAAAGAAGGCTTTGTGGGCCTGAAACTAACAGTGTATGCACTTGACCTGCACTTTTTTTTGCCTTGAGTTCGTAAAGTGTTCCATGCACGCAATGCACAAATTTTAATGAAGTGTTACAATTATTTCCACCCCACGCAAACATTACATAGCTGTTTTACATGTGGTTTTGAAGTCAGTATGTATGCAAAGCATCAAATTAAACTAGAGTAACTGCTACTTTAGGTTATGTAAGTAAAACCATTGCATTTATAATAGAATGGACACTTTCTTTTGTATAATATAGTTTTGTTTTATTTTTAAACCATTGGTAAAAACAGAAAACAGAAGTGGGCCCGAGCGGTTTCCTTGTGTGACTCCAGAGGAAATACTGGTTTATACTTGCCTAAAAATAAATGGGTAGGGAATCAAACTGATCTTACATGTGTAATAAAGAAGTACTGACATCTATATTATGCGAAGACATCATAAGTATCTATTTTATTCTAATTTAATGAAACATATTTCTGAGAATTTCATGGAACATTCAAGTGTGCACAATGAGTGTACAGATGGGTTCGATTTGAATAAGTAAAACAAATTTCCTTCTCTGAATTTAGATATATATTTTCTTTATTCTTTTCAAAGCTGTGAAAGCTGTATTTGTTAAAATTTTGTATGCGCCTAGATTAAAATTTAAGGCAGATAATGTCTGAATGGTCTGATCTGAATGAAATATGGAAAACACTTTCTTCTATAGATCATAAATGCTGTTTGAAGAAGCTTATTGTTTCTCCATTACTGTTTTTTTTTTTTTTATTGTTTGCGAATGTCCCCTGTTCAATCAAATAATGACCAGTGATGCAGACATAATGAAACAACTGTCATGTCTCTCACAATAATGGCAAAATGGCACAACTGAACCAACTGTAGTGATCACTCTAGACTTTAATTGCTACTTGGAAAAACACACAGGTGTGCTTTAACTGCACACTCAAAGCCATAAAACAGCTGTTTCTGCTTGTCTCTGCTTCTCACAATGGACTTTATTAGATGTTTTATCAGTTTTATACTGATAGTCATCCATTAACCAGTTACTGGCCATATGCTCATTTCACATTGGAACAAGACTAAAATATAGCTGCTTTTACTGTGCCTTTTCTTGATTGTGTTTTTATAGCAGGTGTTTAGTTGACCACCAAATAAAGAACAAGGTGTGTGGTCAAGCAAAAATCTCCAATCTCCTGGCTTATATGGGTTTACTTGCTTACTGCAGATGTACGGGGTAAGATGCTCCAGTAAGAGGATGTGATGAAGGCAAGTTTCACCCAATATGCAGCCTGGATACTAATACTTTACTTCTCAACTAGTGAACGGCTTTACAAATATGGATTTATTTGTAAAATCATTATAAATGCTGAGTCACACATCTTCTGCTGTTTTGACTCACCCTTTAGTGAGTATTTTTGTCTGAATTGTACATCAAACAACATCAACTGACTTGAAAAGACCATTTGCCATGTTGTTGTCACACATCTTTTTGTTTATGACCGCAAGTAAAGTGTTTCAGGTTTCCGTTCTGCATCTAATGATGCGATCCTCTGCCCCAGTACCAAACAAAGCAGTAAATATCTGTTCGTTGTTTGATCCCTGAGAAAAGGAAGAGGCTTTGAACAGTTTTCCTGGAACTCACAGCTTACCTTGCTGCACAGAAACAGGGTGTTTTTTCCTCACTGACAGAGATTTACTAGTGTAGAGGTAATAAGCATCAACTCAAAAACAACTGCCAGGTTCACAGAGGACAGAGACAGCTTCATCTCATTTAATCTTGGACAGCAAAAACATGTTATAAGTAAGATAAAAACAAAAGGCAATATAGATATTATCTCCCACCCCTGGGAACCAGTGTAATGATTTCATCCACAGGCTTCTGTCTGTAGAAGATTCAAAGGTCAGATTTCTGCAATGAGAGTCAGGCCTTGCTTTCAATCACTTTTTAAGAATAAATACAGTAAATATTTTTGTAATTAAAATAGCTGTATGCCAAGTTGGCTTTATTGTGGCGCTTCACACGTGTTTGAGACGTAATAACTCTTTCTGGAAAAGCCAAGTTCAAGCTGCAGATATTTTAATGCAAGAACAAAAACAAAAAGGGACAGTATAGCAGAGAACAGAGATGAACATCACTGAGCATTATGTACAAGGTTATGTCAAACTGTACAATACAGTATAGTATAGTGTATTATAGCATTGTGTAGTGCAGTGAGAAGCTAATGGATTTCTGCAATTCACAGAAACAACTGGAATTCAGGCACTGAAACATCGATCTGCAGTTGGCATTTTATTGTCAGGCCAACAAATCTCGCTTTGAAGTATCATTATGACGAAGCATCAAGGCTTCAAACATCAAATTTGATGTTTTCCGCTAAAATGATAAATGTCTTGTTATGCCTTTACTATGCATGATTTGGCTGACCTGCTGACTACATGAGGTGGCTCACTTGTCAGACCACTGCAAAGGGTCAAATGTCAGCTGGAGTAAACATGTCGCCAGGTCATACAGTACAACCTGTAATGAACAGCCCCGAGGATGCTTGTGTAAAATAGTCCTATCCAGTTACAGTGCAAAAATACAGTACAGAAATGCAGTATATATACACACACACACACTTGGAGACACAAGGCCTCATCCCAGAGGAGCAGTAGAGGATCAGAGAGCGGAGACAAGAGGATATCCATTAGGAAGTCTCTGTAATTGGGGTGCAGTGGGGGGCAAAGACTCATGCAGAGCGGCAGTGCAGAAAACACTGAGTTTAAACTAAGTTAGAGCCTGCTGACCACGTTTAAGATAGGTATGATTCCTATATGGCGAGCTTCTAATGATAATATTAATCTCTTTGAATAGTTCAGTGTATCCAATATGTCTCTCATAAATCTTTGTCATCCAGCATAAAAAGGGCGGATGTTCCCCAGATGTTGCCTTTATATTTATGCTGGAGCTCATGGGGGATAAAGAGAGCTCTGTGAGAGTGACAGCAGCAAATTGACTCCTCTTGAGCTGTCAAGTTATCCAACTCAGCTGTCACCATAGTCTGTTTTTTAATACTTGTTGGACTGCTGCTGCTGTGCTGGTACTTCAAGCAGAATTACTTGGCAGGGGAGGGAGCTGAATTTATAATGAAAGACATGCTTTTTCTTCTCTGGCCAATTTAAAGAGTTCTACAACAAATAGAGGAAGAGCATTTGACTTGTGAATTGTATGTAGAGCCCAACAGATAAGTGATTTTTGAGGTCGATACTGTTACAGATTCCATGTAGACTGTGCACCGATTTTGCATCCAGTCTGACTATGCAAAGGTACTGAAAAGGCTGCTTTCTTAAACACACAACTTTAATTAAAAAATGTAATTTAAATGCTCTTCATCGTGTTAAATAATTCACCATATATATATTGTCAACCAATTCTACAAATGAAAAGCAGAAAAAACAGAAGAATGAATACAAATAAAATAGGGTAGACAGGGGACAGTTGTAACGGGGGGCAGTTGCAAGAAGACTTATTTTATTCCTCAAATCAGACACATGCTGGAGTGATGATACTCATACTGCACATGCTCAGTTCAGGAAAACACAGGACACGTCTTGCAACTGTCCCCAGGGTCGGGTCAGTTGCAAGATCTGACTTTTTCCTTTCAAATAAATATTGTGAATGAAACCTCACATATAATCATCTTTAAATAGTATCAGTAATTAGCAGACAGGTGTAAGTTTAAAATCTAAAGATTTGATGGGTCTCATGCAAAAAACCATCAGTACTGTTCATTATTAGTCAGTTGCTGAATATTTGATTATTGCCATTCAACCCTTCCTAATTCCTGCCCCTTTTTGGTCTATGCTCCAACATTTGATGGTTAAATGATGTTGTTGGGGGACCTGTAAAAGTGACATATATGGTCACATCTTAAGTTAGCTAATTTTAACAAAACATTAGCTTACTAGCTAGCTACTCCTCATCAACCATTAGCAAGATAGTTACATCTTATAGCTAAGTTGTTAGATAATGTACATAGGTAGCTACATAGTTACATAGCATGTTGCTAACATTGGCTAATATGAGATGTGACTAGGTCCAACAGGAACATCTTTAAACCATCATCAGAATTTGTTTTTCTTTTCAACATATATGAACCTATAGCATATAGGACATCTAAGTACAGGAAACAGGAAAGGAAAGAGCAAACCGAGGTTCTGCCAGGTACCAAGCTTGCACAACTGTTATAGGAGCGCAGAGCAAAAAGGGGTGGAATCTATGATGGGTCAATTAGGGGCAGGTTATGAACAAGAAGCATAGACTTCTCTGCATTTACTCCTGCCAGGGAGCTCCTCATGTCCCTGTAAATGTTTCCTATAAAATAATTTTTTGCATTATGTTGTGTTAAAAAAAAGTTTTCATATCAGTGCATATCAGAAAACATAGATAATATCATATATCTGTGATAGGCCCATATATCAGGACCGTACCAGTCAATAATACTGGCCGACTGATTGAGTTCTACTTGTATGTATGGCTCTGAAGAGTGACAGTGATCTGCTTCATCACACCTCCAGCCTGAAAACTATTAATCTGTTAGGCATTAGCCATCCACTGGGGAATGCAGCAGGGGTTCAAGTGTGAGGTGTTGTTATAAAATATTACAGTATCATAATCTTTGCCATACTCTGCCAAGTCATGACGTGCTATTTCCAGGGGAGCATAGGTTGCACACTCTTCACTTCTCTTTTTTTCTTTTTATTTGTCTTTCTTCATCTCTTCCTATCTCTCTTTGTCTCGTTTCCTTCTTTTAAAAAAAATCTATTCATCTCTCTCTCTCTCTCTTTGCCTTTGTCCATTAAACTCTGGCCGTCATTATTCTCTTTTCCGTCTTTTTTATCGCTCCCCTGTCCTCTCCATCCATCCATCCTCCCTGCTGTTTGACAGGGCGTGTGTGTTGTTTTTATCCCAGTGACATCGGGTCTCTTCCCAGGGCACATCCCGGGAACGGCGAGTTCAGCCTGATGGCTCCCCTGGGCCCTGCCCCTTCATGAGCCTCTGTGTTCCCTTGCTAAATTACAACCTGTCCCATGCAAGCACTCATGGGCATACACACACACACTAACATACATCCCTGAACATGTAGTAGGGGAGACTGGGGTTGGTAGTAACACTTTTTGTTTGAGCATTAATAACTCAATGGTTGTTCATGCTAGATCTCTCGCACTACCCAGTACCCATATTTGTCAACTACAAATAAAACTAAATATGACTGCTACACTATACTTAATGTCAAATACAAAGAGTGTTGTTGTTACAACCTACCCTGCTACAAGGGTTAGCTGGGGATAGATGGAACAGTAATGCTAAGATCCCCACTTTCCAATTTATGAAAGAACTTTATTGAGTTTTGAATAAAGTAAATTATTTAAAGTGACAAAAAACACTTTCACTGGGTTGCACCAACAAAGATTAATTTAATGTGAGATTGGTTCTACACAGTTTAGCAAAACTAGGTCTAAAATAAGTGAATCAAGATTTGAAATTAAGCAGAGCTCTGTTCTTTAACAAAAAACAAAACAAAAACAAAAACAATCTCAGTTTAATAAATCTAAGTTTAGTGATGTAAACCTAAATTAAATATAGTTTAATCAATATGGAGATTCTTGCTTGTCCTAATTGAAAAAAATAAAAATAAAATAAATTCAAGAACTGATAGGACCTAGTGATTGTAACATGCGCCAAATTTCTAAAATATTTCATTATTTGCTAGCTAGCTAGCTAAAATTAAACAAAAATGTTATATTGTTTGCTCACTACCTAAAAGCTTAACAAAATGATACAATGTTTTCTAACACATTACATTGTTTGGTAGCTGGCTTAAATCAAACAAACATAAAAAAGAATTAATATTGATTTTCTAGCTAGCAAAAAAGTTTTTTTTAGCCTATTTAACATACTAATGATGGATCAGCAGAGAACCATTTTACTTAATCCATCTCAAAAAACAGCCATTTTACAAGTTAAACCTCCTCAAGTGTTTATTCCTACATATGGTACAGCAGGCATGTGAAAAGCAGCAGACCCCTCACTTTATGTTTAAATATGCACACACACACACACACACATACACTCATACACATGAAAAGAGGACAACTACCTTTTGCAGGAGTGTGTGGGCTGTATGTGCATGTGCAAGGCAAGCACTCCCTCTCTCTCAGAAACACACGCATATACACACAGTGCATGTTTATTCAGGTATATCCTTCCTGACTTTGCCAGTAAACCTGTAGTAGTCAGTCATGTGGTTATATCTCAACCTCTGTGGGAAAGAAAGACAGACAGAAAAAAGGGAGAAAAAGAAAAGAAAGGTCTCAGACTGCCAAGGTCACAGGTTCCTTTATGAATGTACTGTGCGTCTGCATGACTTCGTGAAACTCTTTGGATAAATATGACTGTCTGAGAGAGAGAAAATGAAATAAACAGAGTCGGATCACTGAAGTGAAAGAGAAAGGGATCTTCATCGATTCAAAGGCAGACAGATCGAAAGAGAGAGATTACTTGTCCACAATGAGACAGATAGAGAGATTGCCACAGGCTCTGTGATAGCAGCGCTCTAATTAATAGGTTGTAAAAGCAGATGAGCATGGAGGATGCAGGATGTCACTGTCATTGTACACATGCACTTAGCAAGCCTGCCCATTAGAGATAAACACAGCCACTCTGTGATAAAGGCGGAGTCATCCCTCTTCTTGATTTTATATCGGACCCTCCTGCAACAAATTAGAACAAAGAATGAACCAGTGTGAATACTGAAACAGCTGTAAAACTCACACCTTAGTGACACTCCTGTGTCAGTTCATGAATATTACCTAACAGATGTGTTATCTAACCTTTGTATTTGGATCCACAGTCATGATGATGGATCGGCTGTCCACACTGTATACTCTATTAGCCCATTAGCCCAGATTCAAATCCTTGCTAATAAACAAACACGCAGGACACACAAGAATGGACAGGACAGCCGGCCTGCAGTTTGTCTGTGGTGCCGTCTGGTTATTTTACGTCCCTACTTTGACCCTTGGCAGCTTTACTACTGCTTGATAAATATACACATGCTCTATATGTCCTGCACCTCACATATTTTACTTCACACAACTGTTTTTCACCACAAATGACCTCCTAACTGCACCCTGAGCACCAGCTATCAAAGTTGTTTCGCTTCCCTTCAAGGTTTCTTGTTTTATTTCTAAAGCAGAATCTTAATTTATTATTTATGTATGCGCATACTTTGTTGCAGCAATGCCCTCCTTCACTGACACACACATTGACTCCTTGTTATGTTGTATGACAGCGAAAGTTTTACCCACAAGCACCATGACAGCAGAGAAGTTTGGTACTCATTCCCTGCTACTGTGACATCTTTCATCTCACTGTCTTTCAGAATGGTTTTCTTCCTGTATATGAAATTGCCAGGTATTTGTTTCCATCGCTGATTAAGTGTCTGATTGTGCTCCTCAGGGGAGTTCCTCAGGGGTCAATCCTGGGTTTCTGTCTTATTCTCCCTTTACTTGCTCACAACTTACAACAGTATCACCTGTTTGAGCCCCAAAATGACAAGTTAATACTCCAATCACAAAGCAGTTGAGCAGTAGCAGTAACTGTGACAGGAGCAAAGGAGAAATTCAGGTAATTCAGGTATTAATTCATTTCTCCTCATTTCCTGAATCAGCTAACATTAACAGTATTCATCCCCAGCAACTCGAGACTCAATTCCCCAAATCCACTTTGTTTGAACCAATTTGACAGCATCCAATCACATTGTATCAGTGAACCACGAAGAGCTAATGATACGTTACTGAGCTTCAATTGGAAAAAATTATACCAAAGATAATTTTGGTTGCTTACAAAGATTAATCATTAGTCAACAAACAATGAACTGCAGTATGCAATGGAGACTTTGTTTGAAGTTGCACAAAGACCAAAGACCAGGTCAAGAAAATGTTAAAATCACATTACATTTGGCGTAGAGCGTATTATGACTTGTTCAGGACTCGAAACCCAAAGTTGGGACTCAGGACTTTACTTGGGACTTACTTGTGACTTGCAAAACAATGACTTGGCCTCTACAGATTGCTGCTGGTCCCACTGGACTTGAACAAAAGCAGCACCAACAGTTTCATACATTGTCCATCTATGTTGTAATCAGGCTCACTTTGCGTCATGAAAAGGTCACCTGCAGATGTTTTCATCGGCTGCTCCTTTCAGCATTGTGTTCCTCCTCCCTGTAGACCATGAGCCTTACACAAACACTTGCACACCTTAATGATGAAACTTGATAGGGACCTGCGTGTCTGAGACTTCCAACCCTTTTTTTTAAAGATCATAAACACCTCTTAGAGGTGTTTATGATCTTTACATTCAAGTACTTGTAACAAGAGTCCAATAATCCATTATATAGTGTGTATGTGTTTGTGTGAGGCCTGGAGAGAGGGGGGTTTGAAGGAGTGATAAGGGGGTCGAAGGAGGAAAATGATACTGCACCTCTCCTTTCACCTCCCTCCTCTATTTTCTATTGACAGCTGCCGCTCTTTTTTTCCCTCCCTCCTTTTATGCATCTCCCGCTCGCACCACGCTAACTGGTGTCTGTTTCTTTCCGTTACTTCCTCTACAATCCCTCCTCTCTTTTCTTCCTTTCCCTCTTTTCTCCAGTTTCTATTAATCAGTTTAATCTTTTAGACCTCTCTTAAACACTATTTGGTAGGGAGAACATAATGACACGACATAAACAACATTATCAGCTGTACTGCTCTACAGCTGCTTGTGCCAACACCTTGTATCTATAATCTTTTTTTAATCTATCTTTTTATTTTTTTATTAGACAGTATTAAACTTTTTATTAGACTCTTATTAGACGTTATTAGAGGGTGTTTTGGGACACGTTTCAACAGAAATATACTGTAAACTGAAGTGAAAGGGTCAAATACTGTCTCCTAACTTCTAGGTTTTTTCTAATTTGATACAAAGTGTGGCTTGTTACATTTTATTAGTGTACTGTCAGGTATATGGTGTCTATATGCTGTTTATTTACTGACTATTAAAGAAGATGCTATGTCTAGTTTTTAATACAAAGTAGTTTAATACAAAGTACAACTTGTTATGTCTTATTAGTGTGCTCTAAAATAAAGTGCGACCAGAAACTGTTTATCAGACTCAGTTTATCTAAGGATGCTTAAAGGGTTAAATAAACTGAATGGTGTTGGAATTATCTCAGTTCATGATGTAATCCCCCACTGAAGTGGAGTTTGGTTTGCACATTAGAACGGATATGCATCTTAAGCTTTTCTTTTTTTTTTCCTTTTCAGCTTCTTTGTGAGCCTTGTACCATTCTCCTTACCCATAATGCCAATGTCAAAACATATTTTTGACATATCTCTGTGTTTCCATAGTAACGGATTGTAGTTCTGGTGGATGGACAACTTGAAAAATTCCACAATTGCACATTAGTGCATCTTCTCTCTCTCTCTCTCTCTCTCTCTCTCTCTCTCTCTCTCTCTCTCTATCTCTCTATCTATCTATCTATCTATCTATCTATCTATCTGTCTGTCTGTCTGTCTGTCTGTCTGTCCTTCTCTCAAGGCCGTGATCCTTCACCATCTGCCTACAGTGGCTGTTGCTGGACTTTGTGATGGTCATTGACCCCTACTGGTCACCTCCAGAACAGCATCAAACTGTCAGTTATTAAAGGTCAATCACTGATGCCATGTCCGAAAGTACACAAATTATCAGGCTTTAAATTGTGCGTGTCTGCAGAATATGTTCTAGTATAACATACATTCAAAAACAGTTGTAAACATGGATTTATTGGTGTTTTTTAAGCTAGTTTTTCCTTTTAGATTCAGCTTCAAAATAAGGAATAAAGGACCGTTTTCTCTCCTGGCTGGTTGGTCCTTTTGTCCAGATCTGCTTTCAGCTCCATCCCTCCCTCTCGCTCCCTCTCTCTTCGGCCCACTCAAACTCCTACGCAGCGCTTATCTACCTCTCACCTACATCCTCCTCTCTTCTTTTGCCTCTCTTTCTAACTCTCTCTCTATCTGTTACAGTAATACACACACTTCTCTAAACCCCTCTCAGCAGCCAATCATTGATGCTTCTATGCCAACATCCATAATAAAAGTGCCCTGTTGTAACTTCACATCAGAGAGAAAAAGTGGGTGAATTTTCCTCCTGACCTGTGTCATTTGGATTTGGTTGCAGAAATAAACCACGAACTGCAGGTGATAGAATCAGTTCAGCATCTTCATATTCAATGGAAATAACGGCGAATAAGGAAATGAGAAAAACTGAGAATCAAGACTTCTCTGCGTAATAATGAGTTTATTATTAGACTGAGAGATATTTGCATGGAGACCTTTAAAAATTGCATTTCTTCCTTATAAATATCATCTGCTATTCACAGCAATGGAGATGATAGCTCTAGTGTGCATAAATGCATATCATTGGCATGTGTACACACACTCATGCACACACACTCTGAGGGTAAGGCAGTGGAGTGTCTCCCATTTACACACGACTGTAAATTACCCAACACTTCTCAATCAATTATTCATAATCCGTAATTAATTATGAAACGATCAGTAATCCAACACCAGTCCACTCGGCTTGTGGTTGCCTAGTAACCATGACCCATATTAAATGCCACCATTGTTGGCCGTAACCAGAGCACCAATTTTTTTTTTT
>JAJHUR010094304.1:0-16800 GCA_027495735.1 Lutjanus campechanus | reverse complement strand
GGAAAAGAGACAGCACACACACACACACACACACACACACACACACACACACACACACACACATACACATACACACACACAAACACACACACATACACATAAATGTATTAAATTTGGTGATAGGCCCTACATGGCGAAGATTCAATGCATTATCATGTTTGAATTTGTGAACTCTTTTTCCTTAAAATATGTTTATATACTAATTTGCTTTGCCAAACACATTATAGAGAAAACACACACTAACTCAGGATTTTAACACTGGAGAGCAGGTTTGTTTCCTGTCCTGCATCCCACGTGTTGTTAAGTTGGGTTAAGGTTCAGGAACGACCATAAAGTTTGATTAAATATTGAAAAATAAAACAAGATGGCAAACTTTAACTAACTCTTAATCATATATTTTAACAACAGTTGAAATACGCTTATTGGTTTTATTTCTGGACATGACAAATCAATCTCATGTGAGTGCTAAGAACTAGGATTCAAACAGTTTAAAAAATTAAACATTTGACCTAAAATGCTATTCTCAAATCAAACAAACGCTCCAGGGTTCAGTTCAACTGGAGCTGGTGTGAACCACCCTTTGATTCGACACCGTATACGGAAAAATAGTGGACAAAGGATGTTAAAATGGTAAAAAATAAATAAATAAATAAAAATACTGACTTCTACTGTAACAAAAATGGTGTCTGGGAACTTGTGCAAAATACTACATCTCAGGTAAAAAAATAAAAAAAAACTCAACAATTCTTATTTTAAGGTGATTTAAAACTAATGAAAACAAACGTCTGAATATTTTAGTCCATCTGTCACATTGAGCCAGTAAATCCACACAGATCTTACACACTGGACTTTTAAGTTTGGTACAAGTTGGGGTTATCTTTGTAAAATTTCACTGCCTATCTTCTAAAGTAAAACTTAGACAACTGAACTTATGAGTTTTTTTTAAAGCCTCCTTGCTTTCTCATTCTTTCCCCCACAGTTTTCACTTTTTTAAGATATGAAGAAGCATACATTGTGATCCCCTCTCACTTCCTCACTCTGTCGAGGCACTGTTGTCTCTAGAAGAAATCTAGGTCACATGAGGCTATTGTGACAGAAGGGAAGAAGAACACTGGTGGTATTATAGTGGAAGTATTAGTATGGATGAGTTGGCAAACACGCCCAGTAGTAAGCAGGCATTTACACACACACATGGATGCACAGACATTTTATTTGCATGCAGCAGATAAATATGGACGAGCCAGCAAATGTGTGCATTCTTGAATGCACAAACAAGGTGTGTTTCCCTCCTCGTACAGACAATTTAAACTTGACTAACACAAATCAGCGTGTTGAAACTGTTTATTCCTAACAGGAGAAACATTTTTTATCAACGTGATATAAAATGTTGCAACAGATTCTCTGCAACATTAGCTATATCTGCTCGTGCTGAAATGATTAATCATGTCTGTGCATTCAGTGTTTGTGCATGTGGTCAGCAGCGGTTCAGCACCGATGTCCAACCTCGGCCGTAACGTGGAAGTCGGAGAGGTTGCTATGGTGATAATAAAAGTGGGCACATTGCAACGGAAGCAGTGCATTGACGCATGTGTATGTTCTGAGATTGCCTATTGTCACATCCTATCGATTGACCTTGGAGGCCATCTTTTGAATTCTCTACAATTTAGAATATTATATCTTCTTTAGAATAGAAAATAAACTTTAGAATTCACTGTGGTGCTGAGGAGTTTTGTATACTGTGATAGCATCAGTTCTATTAGGACTGGAGAGTATTAACAGACTCATAAAAAGACATTTACTCATTTAAGGAACATTTGGCATTAATTTGAGCTTTAATTAACGTGAAACAGGCCAACAATAGTACCTTACCTTGCCTTCAGACAGCCTTTTTCGACAGGAAACCACCGTTTTATAAGTCAAATATTTCTCTCTCTCGCTCAGCCAGACTCCTTTTGCAAAAGGAACAGTTTTACATGGGAGTCGCTGGTCTACCACTGCCTTGATCTGTTAGTTGGTCTCTCTTATTGTTTGACTTTGGCGAATTTGAATGTTTTGAGACACACTGATTCATACTGATCTTTTAAAACACCAAAGTAACATAATAACGCAAACAAACTAACTGATCGAGGCATTGGTAGACCAGCAACACGTCTTCTGTGAGGTAAAATGACTGATTCTACTAATGGAGTTTGGTTGTCTTGGCAAAAGCATAATAACATCCTTTTTTCCCCCCATCAGAAAAGGCTGTCTAATGGTAAAGTAAAGCTTTGAAAATATTCTAAATACAGCATACACTTAACCTCATATTGATTTTATTTTTAGGTGGGCCAAGGTTTTGGGTTGGCAACTCAGGTTGAGCCATCAACCCAAAACCTTAATGTTTGACAGCTTGGGAATGAGACTCAACAATCATCTCTCTTGCTTCAGGATCACCACCTGTCTCAGTGTGTACATATGTGTTCCTGCTGCGGTAGTCTGGCAATACTTTGCTGGATAGGCTCCAGCAGCTCTTGACCCTGAGCAGGATACGGGGTATAGAAAATGGACAAATGAGATCTATTGAGTGGGAACTCTGTCTACAAACATTTTAGAATGTTTTTTTACTCTACGAGCCACTTGGTGTAGTGTTTTAGTTTTTGTTCCGATATGCACACATATTCATAGACTATGCACAGTATATGGAGTACGACATGAAGTGAATACATAATAGTACACGTCCTTCCTGTGAAACTCAGTTTGAGTTCTCTGCCAGTGTCCAAAGCCTGAGCTCCATAGGAAGATATAATTAAAATATAATCAGACTGGCTGCTGCCCACATAGCATTAAATTGTTAGCTTACATTTCTCATAAATAGATGTCATTAATTTCTGGGAGATGGCCGTGTACATCGTTAATAAGAAATGGTGGGGGATCCTGCGTTTGAACAACAGGATTAGTGTAACACACAGTGACTGAAATATTAGCCTGTATTTAGCCACTCTCATTTATAAAGGAAAACACTTCACTTCAAATAGGCTCTACTCTTTCTGAGGGTGGGACTGTGCTGGTATATGTGTGTGTGTGTGGTTGCCCTTGGAATTAATATTTAATGTATTGGTGAGAAATTGCTTGAAAATCCTCCGGTACAGTGGAAAACCACATTGGAGAAGAGGTCAAGAGGTTAAGAGAGAAAGACCAAAGGCCTGCCGAGCACCTTGAGCCCAAGGCTGCCCGCACAATCACGGGAATGTGTTGTCAATTTATAACAGTGCAGTAAAAAACAGTACTGATTTGTAGTATTTTACTCGGACAAGCTTGTGACTGGAAAAGAGGAGGCCACAGGAATAGTTTGTTTCAATAGTTCAATAGTTTTAAATTTGCTGTCTTTCCTGATTGGAGTCAGATCACAGCCCTGGTGGCCCATGTTCAAAGAAAAGTGCTCTGTTAGTCCTATAAATTTTACAGTTACATTTCAACTATACTGTAAAACATACCATCCCATGATGTGTAAAGTATGATCAAGTTTATAGGTTTGCTAAAAAAGAAAACACAAAATCAACACTATAATATGTAGCATGTCCACATTTAAATGACTAAAATCAACTAGCCATACAATATATTTAGTTTCCTGCTCACTTTTCCTACTTGCTATAATTTCTGGGAAAACTTCTGGGGGATACATCAGAGGGTGTGGAAGGAAATCAGCGAATGTGACTAAATGTTACGTGAATAAAACTCTAATACATTTACATTACCCCGTCTGTAAACATAATATCACATCTGAAAGATTTCAATCTGTTATGGTGGTTGTTTAACAATGAAGACTCCCATGATACCACGCTACTTTATGACGTCATGTCTTTTCTTAATGTTTTAAAGGACCAGCGTGTAGGATTTAGTGGCATCTAGTGGTGAGCTTGCAGATTGCAAACACCTTGCCTCACTCTCCTCTTCAAAGTGAAGCATGCCTTATCTAGAGGCAATGTTTGGTTTGTTGGCTCCGGGTTACTGTAGGAACATGCCGGTGCAACATGCACGCAACATGACGGCCTCTAGGAAGACGAGCCTCTGTAGATATAAAGGGAAAACATAACGATTCTTAGTTCCAGCAATAATCCACTAATGAAAACATAATTATGAATATTAAAATCCATATTCTGTCAATAAATCCCCCCAAAATCATACACAGTGGTACTTTAATGTGAGAGAAACCCCTATTGGCAGAATTTGTGCATTTAAGTCCACTAAATAACCAAACCATAACCGTCATGGTGGGTGGTGGTAGTAAGAGAAACTATAGCTGTCTCTTATACACATCTAGATGTGTATAAGAGACAGGTATATGGAGTACGACATGAAGTGAATACATAATAGTACACGTCCTTCCTGTGAAACTCAGTTTGAGTTCTCTGCCAGTGTCCAAAGCCTGAGCTCCATAGGAAGATATAATTAAAATATAATCAGACTGGCTGCTGCCCACATAGCATTAAATTGTTAGCTTACATTTCTCATAAATAGATGTCATTAATTTCTGGGAGATGGCCGTGTACATCGTTAATAAGAAATGGTGGGGGATCCTGCGTTTGAACAACAGGATTAGTGTAACACACAGTGACTGAAATATTAGCCTGTATTTAGCCACTCTCATTTATAAAGGAAAACACTTCACTTCAAATAGGCTCTACTCTTTCTGAGGGTGGGACTGTGCTGGTATATGTGTGTGTGTGTGGTTGCCCTTGGAATTAATATTTAATGTATTGGTGAGAAATTGCTTGAAAATCCTCCGGTACAGTGGAAAACCACATTGGAGAAGAGGTCAAGAGGTTAAGAGAGAAAGACCAAAGGCCTGCCGAGCACCTTGAGCCCAAGGCTGCCCGCACAATCACGGGAATGTGTTGTCAATTTATAACAGTGCAGTAAAAAACAGTACTGATTTGTAGTATTTTACTCAGACAAAAATATGAGTTGCAAGCTTGTGACTGGAAAAGAGGAGGCCACAGGAATAGTTTGTTTCAATAGTTCAATAGTTTTAAATTTGCTGTCTTTCCTGATTGGAGTCAGATCACAGCCCTGGTGGCCCATGTTCAAAGAGAAGTGCTCTGTTAGTGGGAAAAATGGGATGCAGTGCCATATAGGCTGTCCTACATGGCAGAAAATTAGCTGGCCTCTACTTCTAAATGGTTAAATTGTCTCCTGTGTAGTAAACTTTTATTTAAAGTCTTTCTAAAAGTCCATACCCTAAAATGGCATCAGAATGTTTGATTCATGAGTGTTTCAGGACCTGCCTACTAACTTGGGCTACTCTATGATCTCACTGCACATCAGTGGAAATGAATAGACAGAAGCCAACTTGTCTAAACAAACAACACGGCGTGATGTACAGACTGTTGAAAAATAAAACAAAGCTATCACGGTCGTGCTGAAAAAAGGGAAAGTTGCCATGTGACAAGATATACAGAAGTATCCGCTGCTGTACCACCAGACTTCAGAACAGCTTCTTTCCTTAAGTTATGAAAGTCCTCAATTTACCCTCCACCAGAAATACATACATACAATAATGTTTTTATGACTTTTTTTCCTCCTATAAATTTTACAGTTACATTTCAACTATACTGTAAAACATACCATCCCATGATGTGTAAAGTATGATCAAGTTTATAGGTTTGCTTAAAAAAGAAAACACAAAATCAACACTATAATATGTAGCATGTCCACATTTAAATGACTAAAATCAACTAGCCATACAGTATATTTAGTTTCCTGCTCACCTTTCCTACTTGCTATAACTTCTGGAAAAACTTCTGGGGGATACATCAGAGGGTGTGGAAGGAAATCAGCGAATGTGACTAAATGTTACGTGAATAAAACTCTAATACATTTACACGTCTGTAAACATAATATCACATCTGAAAGATTTCAATCTGTTATGGTGGTTGTTTAACAATGAAGACTCCCATGATACCACGCTACTTTATGACGTCATGTCTTTTCTTAATGTTTTAAAGGACCAGCGTGTAGGATTTAGTGGCATCTAGTGGTGAGCTTGCAGATTGCAAACACCTTGCCTCACTCTCCCCTTCAAAGTGTGTAGGAGAACCTACAGTGGCAGCAAAATGCCTTATCTAGAGCCAATGTTTGGTTTGTTGGCTCCGGGTTACTGCAGGAACATGCCGGTGCAACATGCACGCAACATGATGGCCTCTAGGAAGACGAGCCTCTGTAGATATAAAGGGAAAACATAACGATTCTTAGTTCCAGCAATAATCCACTAATGAAAACATAATTATGAATATTAAAATCCATATTCTGTCAATAAATCCCCCCAAAATCATACACAGTGGTACTTTAATGTGAGAGAAACCCCTATTGGCAGAATTTGTGCGTTTAAGTCCACTAAATAACCAAACCATAACCATCATGGTGGGTGGTGGTAGTAAGAGAAACTATAGATCTGTAATAACTAGAGATGTAACGGAGCCTCCTGTGTGTTTTAATTTCTCTAACGGAGCCGTTTGCCTCGGCGCAGGGCGGGAAGGAAAAGGCCTTTTAATGGAGATACACTCAGAGCTGATTGCAGGTCATTACACTACCACAGGGAGAGACCAGAGGAAGGAGCTTAATGGTCGAGGGAGAAGAGCGCTCGTAAACCATCACACACACACGCACACGCATGGCTGACACTCCCCCAGTGAAGGCACTGTATCAGTGGGTGCTTCCACACACTCTCCAACCCAGATCTCACTTCTGAACACACAAGCAGAGACACACACACACACACACGTCTCACACAGAAACACACACACTCCACACTCCTCCAGTGTTTTTTTTTTTCCTGATTATTCTATCACGGTAGAGTTTGTTTAAGACCCCATTAGAATCAAAAGGGCGACAATCTTCTTAATCAAGCTTAATTTATTAAAACATCAGCCGGCGCTATTAACATTAACAGGATGAGGCAGGAAAGGCAGACAGCGGGAGGCTGTGACAGAGGAAGAGACGGAGAGACACAAAGAGGAGGAAGGAAGAATATAGCCAAAAGAAAGAAGAAGTAAAAAACAAAGTGTCACTCCTTTAGTTCAAGCTCTAGTTTTCTTTTTATTCTCTCCATTTTGAAACTAATAATTTACTACTGCAATGTTTTTGCACTACATTTCCCAGAGATCACTCTGTTAATCTATCAGTCAAGATTAACAGTCAAGAAGTTTTCCAGCTAGAGCCAATGAACAGCTGAAAACAATCACGAAAAACAAAGTGAAATGTGGAACAACAAGGACGTGTTGTTTGTACAATCCATAATATGAACAAAGACATTTATTTTCAAAGTAATCTCATTTTTGTATATTAAACTTTTTACCCCACTTCAAGGTTGGATTTTCTTGAGGTTTTTGTCATTATACAATACAGTATTCCACAATTAAATGCAGTTGTAGCCCCCTGCAAGCTGCACACACAGAAAATGTATGAACAGATATTCAAATATTTAAATTATAATAGAATATAAAAAAAATAAAATAGAACAAACTATATAAAAATAGCACTAAAGGAGGAAATAAAAAGGAAAGCCAAACCAAAACATAACAGAGAGACTGCTCAAAATTCAACTTCATGCTTTGTACGCTACCATAAATGAATGACGTGAAACTGAGGGAAGAAGCTGCGCTGTCATCTGGTGATCTGACAGCAGATACTTCTGCATCTCTTGCCAGACAGCAGCAGGCAGGCTGTGTCAGACTCCTCCTGTCCTATTCCAGGCCAGTCAGGATGCTGAATATCTAGATTAAATTTTACTAGCATTTGATTAAATTACTTGATTTAGCACATTTTAAATAATTATAGAATTGGAGTATAGGCTATATTATGAGCAACAGAGGAGCGATAGAAAGTAACCTGACTGGCCTCATCACAAACTGGCATCACGGGATGTGCACGGCCCAGTACAGGAGGACTCTACAACAGGTTATTAAAACAGCCCAGAACATCACTGGTACCCCTCTACTGAGAATCAGTGACATCGGGGAGGTGAGGCCCAGCCACAGCCTGCTCACCCTGCTGGCATCAGGCAGGAGATACACAAGTATCCGCTGCCACACCATCAGACTGTGAGACTGCTATATGTTTTTTATATTTGTGCTTTCCCCAACAGTCAGACTGTTTCGTAGAGGAAGCATGAGAAGGATGATAGTTTGTGAAACTATCACAATCTTTGAATTGTAGCAGAAGGGAAACAGCCTATCAAAATGAAATTGAATGACTTCAGTGCAGCTCAGTCTTGAATCTTCATGTGTGACATTTGGAGAAGAATGGAAGAGAAGAATGTTTTGGAAATAATTCACAATTGTGGCCAGATTTATGAGCAAAAATACCATACACTGAAAGATGTGTAATCATTCAGCATGTGTGGCACTTCAAATGCCAAAGGATTCTTTTTTTTTCAGTAGAATTGTACTCCTAGCAGAGAAGAGAAGGCTTTGATATTGTGTTGATAAAGCAGTCCTATTATCTATTAACACTCATGCCAACCACCAACTTCCTCTTCTGTGAACTCCAAGAATAACCAGGAATACAAGACACAAGATTTAAGCATATATACACAGAGATCTTGTAGATATATTCATTTAGACACAAAAGTTATTGACCCAGAGCCAATCAATCAGCACGCCCCAAAACTCAGAGTGGTCAGATCTTCAGGAACGATAGCTTGTAAACCAGTTCTTCTACAAGGCTCTCTTTGCACACTCACCCAGCCACCTTTAACACTCTTCCCACTAAGTACTAATGCTCCTTATGTGTATTGACGTACACTGTTGACAAGTCAATTCAATTTACCTTAGGAAAATGGTTAGTGTTTTTATTAGGTTAATTAGCCAGCCCCCTGCGGGAGTTGCGGGATGAGCAAGATAAGAGATGAATTCGCAGCTCCAACAGGCTAAAGACTCTCGGTGAACGGCAATTTGTCATCATAAAGTAAGTATCATACACTAACACGTCATACATGCGCAGTAACACATCACATGACTCGACAAACTTCATACATAAAGGACACATTTTTACTAGTCTACTAGTTTTGAAATGACTTCTTTATCAAGTCTCATGAAAAAAAACACTCATGTTGTCATAGTGATGTCATCAGGGCAATCTCAGCTTGAGCTTTGAGCACAATTGCCCCACCTCCACTCCACCCAGCTGTCACATTAGTAATCTTGCTCTTTGCCTGAGTACACTTGCATCACCACCTACGCAGCATATGTTTAGGTTGTTGTGTTTATATAGAAGCTCTGCCAGTTGCAAGATCTCAGTACCAGTCCACCTTCTTGTGGTTGGATTTTAACTATTGATGCAAACTGTACTCCAGACCACATTTTCAAGTGAACCCAAGCACAGCACACAGTGCTCACACTAGTCAAACGAACTAGACTTTTGGGTCAAGTCTACACAGATCCGGGCCTGGGTCCCTGATGTGTAAGCCGCTTTAGTTAACACGATGGGAAACGTAGGATCTAGAATGACTTTTCTTTGAGTGGCACCATACGATGACATTTCTGGCTTTTAGTAAAATGTCTTGACAACTATTGAATGGATTTCCATGAACTTTGTCTGATTGGACCAAACTAACAACTTCCAGTTCACATGCCTGCCTCTCCAACCCACAGACCTTAAAATGGTTAACAAAGTAAACATTAGGCTACTTGCTAAGCATCTGCATGTTAGCATTGTCATTGTAATGATGTTAGCATGCTGGCATTTGGTTCAGCCTCAAATAGTTGCTAGGTTGCAGAGTCTTAGTCATGTTAATCTCTTCTGGGTCCCCCAGCTTAACAGGAGTAAAGGAGAAAGTGGGAGAGAACTTGATGCCATAACTGGCAGAAATCCAGTATATGAGTGCATTTGATTTTTCCTGTTTGGATCCATTATTGACAAATATGCATAAACATAACAATGAAGCACTTTTGATCTGGTCACAGACCTCCAGTAGAACAAAAACACCAAAAAACATTCCAGCCGTCAAAACCAGCGCACACTTGAACTTGAAGTGACACATGCGAAATGCATATGCAGACATCAACACTGGAAAAAATAATGACACCCCCTCCTCTTATTAGTGTACAGCCTCAAATGACAACCTTGCATCTGACATGCACATTGTAAACACACAAACATATCCCCCGTTGAGCGCACACACAGAGATGCAGGCACACACAGAGCGGTGTGCGGCGGGGACTGTGGACAGGCGGTGCAGGGCTCCCTTGCCGAAAGCCTTATTGATTGGGATAAAGGTCTTTTGATGAGGCAGATTGCTCATCAGGCTGGAACGACATGCTTCTAAGATGTGACGCCTTTTCAGACCAGCCCAGGGGCCCATCGACCAAGGCATGGCCATCCTATCTGTGCATGTGTGTGTGCATTTATGTGTGTTTGTCCGTCTGTCTTTAGTGATCACACTTAAGACGAGGCAGCATTGATTGGAGTTAGGCCCATCTGGGTCACCCTGGCCCCACCCTGACATGTCCTCTGTTAGGGGAAGGACATGGCTGACGCTGGGCTCCAGTCACAACACACATCAGACGAAATGTCGAAACGAAATTAATGCTCATGAAAAAGATATTTTATTTTGGGACAAAACCATATACCATATAAGGACTGGGACAATACACTTATTTCCTGATTTGATATTATCACAATACTTGGGAGCCGATGTGTTCAATTCTTAAGCATTGCGCATCAAACTCATGATTTATTGTGATATTTGCAAAGCTCCATTGGTGCACTAATTATGTGTTAGCATTGAGCTAACAATCTAAGATTCTGTTACTACATTGCCTTTTTCTCAGCTAAAAAAAAAAAAAAATAGAAATATTTTTTAGTGTACCATTTAACTGTAATATGAACCCCTGGAAATCAAAAATGAAGAGGGAGATTTCAGACTAATTCACATTTTCAGTCTGGTGACGCCAGGTAAGAGAGTGAAATGTCTCAACAACAACATGAAATTTGGTGCATATATTCATGTTACCCTCAAGATGAATTGTAGGATGTATTGTAATTGTATTCCCTCTGGACTCCCTTTGGCTTTAGTGAAAATTTCAATATGTCCGGTAATTGATTGATGAACAAATACCTGCAAAATTAATGACATATGCTCAGCTACACTGTTTGGTGCTAATTAGCAAATTTACAACTTCCCCTCCCACCCCTATATCATTTAATTCCACTTTTAATTTTCAGTCTCTCTCCATCCTTCTACAACTTTTGTACAAACTCTCAGTTTCTCATAGCTGATGCAGATCTCCTTTCGTTTTCTTTTCTCAAATCTGACAAGTTATTTCCAAATCCTGTCATCCAGGTGAAAAAGTAAAAACAACACAAGACTATCAGCTCACCCACATGGCCAAATCAGATATATAGATATTCTTTCCGTTTTTGCTCGTTCATCACAGACGTTTTATGTTTTTCTGATACTGGGGGGTTTAGAAGTTGTCCAAGGGAAGGCAGTGATGGAAGGAGTGGACTCTTATCCATCAGCTCAAGCCACTGGCTCCCTTTTTTAGCATTGCTGAGATACCCGACCTCTTAATAATTGATTAGGATTGATTTTAACCCAGCCCTGACCTGAGCCAGGATGGACAGGCAGTGCCGTCCAAGCATGAATGTGTGTGTTATGTGAGTGTGTGTGTGTGTGTTTGTGCTGGCATGATTTGTATTTCTGCACGCGTGTGAGTGGTGCATTTACAGTAAACCCCAAAAAGAAGATGCACTGTGTGTATTTGTGTCCACACACACCCGTGGCAGGAGAAAACAGGCCAGTGCGCTCATCTTTAAAAGCTCCAGACGTGTTCCCAGAATTAAATATTTAGGCAGACGGAGCCTTGACCTCCATGTGCTTGCAGAGACTCCTGGTTCCCATTGATTTCTGACAAGACAACTGGGACGCCATTACAACAAAATGCACTATAGCCAGCTGCACATACCCTCTGACACTCTCGCCAGCTTAACGCCCCCCTCCTACCAACCCTCGTTGCCCACTGTGCATGTGTGCATCCACTGAGATGGTCACAACTCAAGGTCTTCCTTCTACATTCTCTCCCAAACAGGCTTTCACCAGGGCTGTTGACCAGTGAATCTAAGTGCTGGTAAGCCTTTTCTCAAACACACACACACACACACACACACACACACACACATTATAAGTGTGAGCTCCAATCACATACCCGACTAGAGGCAGATCAGAGCGAGGCAGCGGCGAGGAGCTGGGAGGCAGTGCATCAGTATTCTTCCACCTGAGACAGAGACAAAGACAGATTAAGAGCCAGTTACTGAAAGGGATCAAGTTTATATTGTGTTTAATCCCTTGCATTTAACTAGGCTTTAATACATCAGGTATTCAAATAAAAGTGACAGTATCGTGAAATATAGGATCCTCAGTGCTGCAGTGATTCCACCTTCTGTTTAACACTCTTCTTTATCGCTCTGTAACTCTGTCTCTTTGATATTTTGTCTTTTTTTTATCTTTGCTTGACAAAATGCAATCAGGAAAGTTTGCTGAATATGTTTCCATTCTTGCTTTTAGCAAAAAGCATTGCAATCTGGTGAGGAAATGTGAAATAAACAGGATGAATATTAAAATGTCAGGCCATTGTTTGAGCGCTTTTTAGATCAACACTCTTAAACCTACTGTTCCACCAGATTCGACTGGGGTTTAGCCAGACGCAGGCGCTCCTGTGAATGACAATTTCTTCTCAGCAGGGTGTCCATGTTGAAAGGTTCCAAATGACTGTAAATGTGTTATTGCTTGTTTCTTGCAAACTCATGCATGTGTGCAATGAATAAACAACGTCCATCTTAGAGATCCAATGGTCGTCAATTTACTGAGTCAGTTTGATTATATATTTAAAGTTTAGCTTTGTTTTCTCCTGCAAATAATTTTGATGGACCAGTAGGTTTGTTTAAAACCTGTTTAATCATCGGACCACTTGTGCTTCTTGGCCATCTGACTAGTTTTTTTGTAGGTTCTCATTAATTATACTGGTGAGTACTATGTTATCAAAAGCAACATAGCACTCACCAGTATATCACTTCAACCACTGGGCAGAGGAATGAAAATAAACCCAAGTTGTATGAAACTATATTTTCTTTAATAACACTGCAGTTGGTATTAGGTTACAAATTAGCTTGATCATCAATAATTCCAGGTGGACTGTCAATTTATTATTTGCAGGTCGTCTGCAGCTTATTATGACCCATATTTATTCTTAGACATCAACCTCTAGTGGCCGTAGTAATTAAGACGGGAGCAAAGGAAGGAAGACGGGTGGAGTAGTGTAAAGCGCAATAAAGTACATGCACGGCGGAGGCTAGGATGGATGGATGGATGGATGGATGGATGGATGGATGGATGGATGGATGGATGGGCCAAACAGACTTGTTCAAAATGATGAAGACAAAGGTTCTGGTAAAGCTGTTACTGGTCTCTTATGGTCATATACATGTTTTTCAGAGTCACTGGCAAACAACACATTCTGTCCTTTAGGTATAAGGACGTGTTTATAAAAAGACACACCTTAGTAAGTTCTTACAGGCCTACTGTGATGTCCATCAACTCCTGCATGCCCCAATAGCAGCGTCTCAGAAGCGTTTTGCCCACCTGATTATGTCAGATGATTATGATTTTTGTGCTAAAGCTGAAGGATGCTAAAATGCTCTCTGAAGCCGTAATAGGGGTACTGTCAGGTGATCACTGGGTGATGAGTGGGTTTGTCACACATTGATCCATTGTTAATATAAAAATATTGATATGTTGATTAGAGCAACTTTAAGAAACTATCCTCAACGGAATAAGACAAAAAACAAACATGTAATGAATATTTTTTTCATATAATAAACAGAACAAAGTCAGAGTCAGAACAAACTGAATAATGATTTTCTTTTTTATTGTAAGAATTAACTCAGAACCTTTTCTTAAAATCATTACATTTACTATAAGTGGTAGCTGAGCATGTGTTACTGTACCTTTTGACCACACAACCCAGCAGGCAAACCATTCTGAGAACTCTAAACTGCAGTGTCCGTGAGAGTGTGTAGACTGTGTGTGTCTGTGCAAGCAAACCACATTTAGGCCATAATCTGTGCCCTGTACAAAAGGTTAATCACAATGTGGATTGGAAAGACAGTTGATGCACCAGAGAACAGTGTGTTCTGTCTCTTTGTCTGACAATGACTGTGACACAAATAACAACAAGAGCACTTTAATCCCACCTCGCCGCACTTCCTGCCCTGCCCTGCCCCGAGACTTAACCCGGTCGAGCCATTCCACACACATTATTAAATAGTTCAACATTTTTTTATTTTAAAAAGTGTTGCTGTCTGCCCGTCAGCATCACTTACTACCTTTTAACTCCGGTTACCTTCTGACCTTTTGTTTAATGCCACGATCGGACCAAAATCCTCCATGCACAAGAAATAAGAAATATCAAACACTAACATCTACCCAAACATATCTATATATCCTTTTTTTAATCCTTTTTTTAAACAGGTAAAAGCCTCATTTTTCAAGAGTGACCTGGCCAAGAGGGCAGCATAAAACATTGGTACAGGTTACAATGATACAAACTATCACACACAAGAAATGAGTGAAACCACAAAATCAAATTAATATGAAATACAAAGTCAAGGACAAAAACAATTATGATACAGGTACAATTTCTAAAATGGTTTTGGCAAAAATTTCGGCGCAATCACACTGACCAAGGAAGCTTTTTTCTCAATCCTTTGGAAATCAACTTAAATTCTGCCACCAGCTTCCACCTTGAAATCAAACATCATGTAGCATCAAATCAGGTCATCAGGTTCTGTTCAGGTTGGTGTTGAACAGGTTGGAGCGCACATCAGCTGACTTTAAAGGACCCTGCCTCTTTGTCCAGAGTCCAGTCCAGTTCACTACAGTGGCTTCCTGTTGCCGCTCACATCCAGTTCAAGAAACTGTCCTACAGGGCAGAGAAGGGAACTGCTCCTGTCTTTCAATCTCCAAGTCGTGGCTACACTAAACGATGGCACTCCTTTGCCGCTGGACCACAACTTAGAGGAGTCACATGGTCATGACTTGTCTCTGTTTTAGCCTCACGGTGGTGAAATGAGCCCACTGAAGTCAGGACAGCAGATTTCCTGCCTCCTGTCACCACCTCTCCGTGCCTCATACAGACACACTCTTTTAACAGGTGTCTACCAGTATGAAACGGTGGGAGTTTGGGTAGGTTTCAGCAACAAAACTACTCGGGTAGATTTAGGATAAGATCACGTTTGGGGTTGCAATAAGTCTATTACATTATGTAGGTCACCTGAAGCACTTTACACTGAAGCCACTTGAAAACCCAGTGCACCTCTTTCACCTGCTAATAGATCAGGATTTGATGAGTTGGACCAGTTACTTAAGATAATCCAGATCTGGTTGTGGGGACTTTCATGTAGGAACTATTTTCTGTCTCCTGAACAACCTGCCAACCACATCACGGCGTAGGCTTAGGTGCACTTTGGACATAAACATCTGCAACTGAATTAATGTAATGTAATAATATGTCCATTGAGAGAATCTTGTGTACAAGGGTATTGATTAAGTTATTGTTTCATTAATTGTAACAGAGGTACATGTGTCAATTAATCATGATATTGATTTAAGGTGACATTGCCCAGCCTTAGGGCCTAGCTTACTGTGTCATTCATGCTCACATCATCTAGTTCTCTTTGTGCATTGCATTTGTTATAATTACCCACTCATTTATTCAGGGTTTTCCTGTTTTTGTCACACATTTTAATCTCAAATACCAAATGCTATTATGTGCATCATCTTGACAGCTTCTCCAGTGATTACAACAATGGTAAGTCCCTCCTTGAATATTATAAATCAGTGGATTCGTGACACTATGCTCATCACACTGACTTTCTTGAGCAAAGAGAACTGCATCACAAGTTGTTTTCAGCTGGACCAAACAACTCTCGAACTTTTCTTTTCACCTCGAAGCATCAATTCCTCAGTCCTCCTCTCTCCTCCCTCTCTAACACTCCGGGCCTCCTGCAGCTCACATTCCCTGGACTAATCTCCACCGGTTCAATGTTGTTCAATTAGATTCCAGTTGACATGCATTGGAAGTAGGCAGTCCTCCTCGTAATTCAGCCCTCTTTATAGCCAATCTATTTTTTAATAAAGGTTCAGAGGAAAACATTAAAGTATTGATCTTTATTTATCGACCTCGGCCCAAAGCATAGTTAAAGCTGACACAAATCAATCAAAATAAATTTAAAATGATGATAGCACAAAGGAGGAGCCTGGCCGCCTGTTTCGGGGAGTAATTAGGGGGCTAGGCAGAGGGAACCCAAGGCAATAAGAGTAACAGTAACACACACACACACATAGGCAATCACACACACAGCCGTGGAGTGAGCTGCAGAACTGTTTAGCAGGCTGCAGATTAGAAATTTGTTTTGTATTAAATGAGACGACTAAGAGGCAAGGTTAATGAAAGGGCACGGCACTTTGGGGCCGTAGTAATCCACTGAAACCCTCTCTTCACTGAATCTAATGTGCAGCCCATACACACACACACACACACACACACACACACACACACACAGACACACACACACACACACACACAGACACACACAACCCCGTGAGGCAGCCTCCGGGACATCCTCTGCTTAGCAAAAACAATGGGTATTAATTTTAAAAAGTGAGTGAGAAATGGCTTGTTGATGGTTTTGTGTGTGTGTGTGTGTGTGTGTGTGTGTGTGTGTGTGTGTGTGTGTGTGTGTGTGTGTGTGTGTGTTACACAT
>JAJHUR010094301.1:44107-57991 GCA_027495735.1 Lutjanus campechanus | reverse complement strand
CTATTTCTTAAATTAGTGTTAAACCAGGGGTGTCAAACTCATTTTGGTTCAGGGGCCACATACAGCCCAGTGGGCCGGACCAGTAAAATTATTTTTTAAATTTTTTCTATTACATTACTTTTGCTTTATTTAAGAACAAGGTAATATACAAAAGAGAAAATAAGACCGGTCTCTTTAATGAACAACTATAAATTGCTAAAGTAAAAATACTCAGTGAAGTAACTTTACTTTGACTGTATATTTATGTTTACTGTTTTTACTTTACTTTTTACTAAAGTACAAAGGTAAAAGTACAGGTAGTAATGTCTGCAGAAACCACAAACAGGATGGAACAAACTGTTTTAACTGAAACAGTCACCAGAATGTTTTGTTAACATTAAAATTGCAACATGTTTCTTCTGGAGCAGGATGCTCCTAGACGCCCTACAGGGGACTGGTTTACCAACATGTCACGTTTTTCTCCACTTTTGAGTTTGCAGGTCTGTATTCAGTAATAAAAAAAATAAAACAAAAGCAATAAAAGGAAAAAGGGAAAAAAAGAGGAAACAATCAGTATTTTTACATGGTGGTATTAGTGCTTTTACTGAAATAAAGGATCTGAGTATTTTTTTTCCATCACAACAGGTCAGTGATCAGTGTTTCAGTGACTCTCTGTGGCTCAGTAAATAGTTTTATGTATGACGGCCCACCACATTAAAAACAACGTCACCACGTCGTTGATTTTCATTCTCTTCTGATGTAGGGTTCCCTTCTAGAAACGACCCTCTCTCTCTGTCTCGCTGTCAAACTACTGACAGCAGACTGTCTGTGAACAGCATGACACTCTGCAGTGTTTCACACACAGACTTTATTTGTGTGAACAGTCAGGTATAGTTTGTGACCAATTTTGGCATTTTTAATTTTTAAATCAGTCCGAGAGGACGACGACATCTGCCATTGATTAGTGATCAATCTGCCCTCCTCCTCCTCCCTCACCTGTTTGCTCTGTTCTGTGAAGGTCTGACAGTTTCTGACAGACACAGACTCTCCTGTTTAATACAGTTGTTTAATCTTATAAATACAGCTGGTTGGTGTCGGTGTCATTCAGCATCACGTTAGTTTCGACTGTTTTAATAAACTCCGTCATTATCAACAAGTCTCCTCCACATGCAGCTTCTCTGCTGCTGAAAACTGAATCGCAGTAGCAGCAGCAGTGGAAACGTGAGTTTATTTACCTACTACTAAGAAGTTCGTATCTTTAACTGTTGAAATTAAATCCGCGGTAACTGGCTAGTTGTTGTAGCGGGTAAACTGGCATGTCGCGATACTGTACTCAAGGGATCATGTCTGCGCTGAGTTAATGTGCAAAGGGTTGAAACAGCGCTCGTCAGGTCCGCTGACGGCAAGGTTTCTTTTGCTAGTTACTGTGATTTTAAACACAAGTTGTTGTTCACAATGTATCGTTTTTCACGGGAAAAATAAGGTGCGTCCCTGGGACGCATGGATAGTGAATTTACTGCCTCCTTTCAGATTTTAATGCGTCAGAGACGCAGGACGCGTACCTAGCAACATCACTGCTGGAGTGAAAGAAAGAAGAGGTATCATAAAACTCGTTGAGCCTGTGTCCTAACTTTCTTTGAGGAACTTCATTATTTTATTCAATCAATCTCAAAAAGGCAACCTTTAAACCTCCTCAACTGTAAGTTTAAAGGTAATGCTTGATCACATTTTGAAGTGGAATTTTAGTGCAAAAGAATTAAATTTAATTTGTGTTTGGAGTATAACAAATAACATCTTTCACATTACAGAATAGTTTGATGCTGTGTTAATATAGTGTGAACACTGAGCTTTAAACCTAAACAATTTGAGAGGAAGTGGAAACTTTTGATATCGACTGAAATTTGTCTCTTTGCTGTCCTCAAGCAATAAACATCAGATGGCAAAGAAGAGCACTTCACCATTTGTCCCCGGTGTGGGAGGCACTCATGCCTCCAAAGTCATGCAGTCTCTGTCCTCTAGTCCTAGTAACCTCTCTGGGTGAGTTGAATAAGTTGTGTCACAGAAAGAAAGAAAAGTGACGTTTGATGTCTTGTAACTGGCCTCATTTTTTAAATCTTTTTCTCTTTGTCTTTTGTCTGTCAATCCACAGTGGAAGAATGTTAAATGCCCAAAATACTGTTACACCCACTTTTACACAGTCGTATCAGAGACAGATTCCCTCTCTGGCTCCCCCCCCTGCTATCACCCACGCGATGGCCACCATCCCACATCAGCCCGCGTACCGCGCCCCGACGGACCGCATCTTCTACCTGGCGCACACTTGTCAGCCTGCCTGTCTGAATCGTGTCCGACCTACAAAAGCAGACATACACCGAGGAAAGAACCCCCTCCTCACACCTTTACTGTACGATTTCAGACGCATGACGGGACGACGCAAAGTCAACCGCAAGGTAAAGTTGTAGCTGAATTACTTTGCTAAATGTAAGATTTTTACATTTTATTTTCCCTCCTTGCTGTCAAACTGAATTGTACCCCTCTTGTTTTCTGCTTGTCCACCCCACAGATGTCCTTCCATGTGATCTACAAGGCTCCGTGTGGGCTTTGCCTGCGTAACATGGCTGAGATTCAGCACTACCTCTTCCAAACGCGCTGTGACTTTATATTCTTAGAGATGTTCTGTCTGGACCCCTATGTGCTCGTGGATCGTCCCTTCCAGCCACAGAGGCCTTTCTATTACATTGCTGATATCACTGATGGAAAGGAGGACATCCCACTGTCCTGCGTCAATGAGATCGATTCCACCCCGCCTCCTAATGTAGCATACAGTAAGAGCCACACTGAGATGAAATTCAGCTTGTGCCAGGATCAGACTGCACAATATTGTTTTGTCTTTCAACATGATCACTGTGTCAGATTAAGCTTTCATAGATTCTTATAAGAGAGATTTAGTCTATTTTAGGGCTGGATGATATGGACAAAATCAAATGTCACAATATGTTTGACCGAATACTTGAATATTGATATTTATCAACATTGCGGCAATATTATAGGGATGACTATTGGTGGTTTCACAAAATATGAACACAATGAGATTTTTGATAATCATCAGTTATGTGAATGTAATGATTAAGTGGGTAAAGGAAAACAATAGAACAGTTATAACAGTCTGGTAAGTTCAGAAAATTACATCACGTTACTGTAATGCAGCTTTTAAAACCAGGAAAAGACAACACATAAGACAACACGTAAGCCATATCAAGCTAAAACGATATCCAAAATCTAACATCAACATCTACTCTCATATCACAGTATTGACATATCTATATTTTGCCCTGAGAGCTGCAACAATTAATCGATTATTAATTGATTATTAATCAATTACTGAATTAATCAACTATTTTGATAGTTTATCAGTCAGTTTGAGTAAAAAGTCTAAATTCTCTGATTTCAGCTTCTAAAATGTGAATATTTTCAGGTTTCTTTACTCCTCTGTGACAGTAAACTGAGTATCTTTGGGTTGTGAGTAGGGCCGAATGCAGTTATTTTGACTGATATTGTAATTATGATATAATTTGCGATATTAGAGGAAAGGATAATTTTTTATCTTATTCTCATTTTCATTGGAAAACATAAAAACGATCACAGTGTGTTTTTTTTTTTCAGGGATCTGTACAAAACAAAGATGTTTTCTGAAGTCTAGAGAATGATGAGTTTAACCAGGACACCTCTGCAACACAACAATTTTTTAAAATTTAAAATGGTATTTTGACACACATTTTGCCTTTCACAAATAATGCGCATCCTGCATTTTGTGATTTCAGTAAAATTTTGATTAATTTCTCAGCCCTAGTTGTGAATAAAACTAGACATTTGAGGATGTCATCTTGGGTTTTGGGAAACACTGACCTCTATAACCTCTATAACCTGGAACTGAGCGTTATTACTGGTATTAAGTCCACCTGTGTTTTTCCTGCTCTGCATCTTGACATCCGACAAAGGAATTTGTCACAGCAGGACTTAAATCTACTACAAGCGATTATGGAGAAAGATAGTTGATAGTCTCATTCTCAGGTTGTCAAATGACTTGACAACCTTGACCAAGTTACCAATCCAAACTCCAGAATCACTTTTAAACCGCTATAATGAAGAATAAATTAACACGTCCTCTTTTTTTTTCTTTTCTATTTAATTTCTATTTGATCCTCTAGTCTCGGTGTTTGCGACCTTTACTCTCAAAAAAGCCATTTTTGGTCAGAAAAGCCGTCAAAATATCTGTCAGGAGCTGGTACTATTAAATTCTTTATTTTGCTTTGAGACTTATCTTTTTTTGGATTGGATTTGGCATCTATAGCCCAGGGAGACTCCAGACTAACCACAAGCCAAGACTATTTAAAATTTAGAAGAGGAGGCACCGAGCCATAGACGTAGGCTATGATGCACATTTAAGTTGGCAAAATATGAAAAAAAGAAGGTATATAGGCTACAGATTTTTACAATTGGAGAATGTAAGAATAACTTCAGACCTACAACAATGATAAATGAAAATTAAAATGTCACAATGTTCAGTTCAAATACCTGTTATTAATTTCCATGCAGTTTTCTATCAAAGCCACAGGGAGCCACTAGAGATGGGCAAAAGAGTTGCTTGTGGCTCCAGAGCCAGTAGCTCATCAAATGTTTTCAAGTTTTTTCAGGCCTTTACTTCCCACTGCAGGTGTTTGTGCAAAAAGTAACCAAGAGCAGTTAGGAAGTGTGTCCTTTTGCTGCTACTACCTTCTTTGAAAAAACCTTGTGGAATAAGTTATGGCAGAGAGACTAACGGATCCTTCTCTTCTCTCCTCAAGGTAAAGAACGTATTCCTGAAGATGGCGTGTTCATCAACACCAGTTCAGACTTCTTGGTTGGGTGTGACTGCACTGACGGCTGTCGAGACAAGTCAGTGAAGTTGCTCACCTATGACCCACCATTTTTCATATTACTCCCACTGTTAATATTCTGAACACGTCTTTGTGTCTCTATTACAGGTCCAAATGCTCTTGCCACCAGCTCACCCTTCAGGCTACAGGCTGTACACCGGGGGCACAGATCAACCCAAACGCTGGATATCTGCACAAACGATTAGAGGAGTGCCTCCCCACAGGGTCAGACATTATACACACACCACTTTACAGGAAGACTAACACACTCTCACCCAGCATAACCTCATAGGAAGATAATTACTGTTGAATGTAACAGCTAATTTGTCTTGTCTCAGTTATCTGTTCCTCTCTCTCTGTTCCAGGATCTACGAATGTAATAAGCGGTGCAAATGCTGTTCTCAGATGTGCACCAACCGGTTGGTGCAGCATGGCCTGCAGGTGCGACTCCAGCTCTTCAAGACCCAGAACAAAGGCTGGGGCATCCGCTGCCTGGATGATGTGGCCAAGGGCTCTTTTGTCTGCATCTATGCTGGTGAGGAGAGGGAAGAGACTTTAAAAAAAAAAAAATCAGGCAAACCTACAGACATCCTCATCAGATTATTTGTTACAATTAACAATATATTGAAAATATAAAAATAAAATATATTGAACAAATTTCATACGACCGACAAAGACCTTAAATGAGATTAATTATTTAATAAAATACATTTTTTCAAGCCGTCATTTTTCTTTGCTCTTTACTATCGCAGTAAATAATTTTTTTCTTCTTTTCCCCCTTTTTCTTCCACTCCACCAGGTAAAATCTTGACAGACGACTTTGCTGACAAAGAAGGTCTAGAGATGGGCGACGAGTATTTTGCTAATCTGGACCACATAGAGAGCGTGGAGAACTTCAAGGAGGGCTACGAGAGCGAGGCTCACTGTTCAGACAGCGAGGGCAGCGGCGTGGACGTGTCGAGGATAAAAATCCAGCCATCTGCTTTAGTGTCATCTAACCCTGTGGGGCGACCGCCCAAAAAGGGTGAGTCCAAGTCCAAAGGTGAGAGATAAAGGAGGTCCCTGATGGACGGGGCCATGGGAAGGAAAAGAGTCAAGCTACAGACATACGCAGCACTCTGCCAGGTGCAAGAAGTTAAACGTATTAAAACATCTCCAGAGGTTTATTTACCTGAGAATTGAATGCTTGAAGAAGTGTTTAGGAATAATTAGCAATACTGAATAATTATAATTGTTAAAATAAACATCGTGATCAACCAGTGTCATCACCTCAACCCCTGAGTGTAATATATCTGGAGCACCCAGCTCAAGGTAAAGCATTTGGTTTAGTCACAAGGTAATTTTATTATCATTATAGAATACAGGGCTGCACAACAAAGTGAGAGATGTAATTCCTTCATGCTACAAACACACACATATAATACAGAATTTGCAAAATTGGGATTTTGGATCGGTTAAAATATTGTGCGTTTTTGGATATGTTCTTGTCTGCTGCGCATATGTTTTTTTTGTCTCCTAGTTTCACTGAATTTGCTGATGATGTAGGTGTATACGTGTGTGTGTGTGTGTATCCCATGTCCACACCCTTTTACAGAGGTTTTAATAGTGTCATGCTGTGCTGTTAAAATATTGTGTGCATTTACATATGTTCGACGTAAACGTGCAACGTAATATAACAGGCCCTGCTAATGGACTGTGGTGTTTGTGCTCTTGACCCCAGCTGACATTTAATGCTCCTCATTCTCCACATGATTTTTCACATGCTGCTTTTTATCGCAACAGCCCGAAGTCCAAGCTCATCGGGGGACAGCAATGACGACGATGACAAGGACTCAAAGAGTGAAGATGAAAGTGACAGTTCAGACGACACGTTTGTGAAGGACAACTACTACAGCTCCAGCTCTGTGTGGAGGAGTTACACCACACGTGGTCAAGTCAAGGGCAACAAGGAAGGTGAGCTGGTGGCTTCTTGAAGTTTCTCAGAGTAAAACACTGTCTGTGTTCACAGTTTTCATTCTAAAGGGAAAAGTTTGACAGTTTATGTTTATTCAGTAGTTTCATTTGTAATAAAACAACAATTAATTATTGATAGCGCTCGGTATCATCTCGTTTGTGTGATAAAAAAATAGTCAGGCACATAATTCGATTCTTGCTAAAATGTGAATCAAAATTTTTCTCCATAAGAATTGAGATCATGATTCTCTCACGCCCTTCTTATTTTTTCATCAGACACATTTATTGCGCTCTTATAAACTCAAGTAAAAAAAAAAAACTGTCTAGAAAGGGCTTTAAACAGATGACATTAACGTATGACATCAAAGTGCCATAAATGCTGCTGAACATAAAAATTAGGATGTAAAGCTTGTGAGTGAGGAAGAGAAATGAGAGAACACTGATTGAGTCGTACGTGTGAATGTTGACTTAATAGAGTGTTTTCCTTTACATCGTGTGAGTGTAATTGATATAGGAACTGGGCTTGTTCCAAAGCAAATAAGTCAAATCGTCAATACAGCGTGACATGAATGCATGTGGAAATGGGAATGAATGAATCATCACATCATTTAGAAATGAGATTGCATAGATTTATGAATCAAGATTGATTTTTTTTTTCTGATTAAACGTGCAGTTTAGTGTGTTTAGATTTAGTCCTGGTAAATTAATTTTTTGACCTTTGGACAGAGAGAGCCGGGCTGGCTGTTCCCCTCAGTTTCCAGTTTTTGTCTGAAGCTAAGCTTACAGGCCTCTGGTTCTAGCTTCATATTTACACCACAGACATTTTGTAATTTACCTTCTCTTCTACTTCTTGATAAGAAACGGAAATAAGCATATTTTCAAAAAATATTGAGTAATTGCTTTAAAGATCTGTAGTGTCCACATTATACCTGATAGTGGTCTTGGTGTGAGACTGTAGTATCTTAAAGCGGGGGTAGGTGGTTTATTTTTGGCATCCTTTGGCAAAACCTCCATAATAACCTTTAAGTATAATGTAATTCAGGTGGTTTTAGAGAAAACTGGACTTCTGCTCCTCCTCTTGCCTCTGTTTTCAGGCTGTAGAAAATCTAGCTCATGATGCTGATGGAGATTTTGGCCAATCAGAGGTTGATAAGATAGTTGATTGTTAAGTCTCATTCACAAAATGTAAATATTTGACAACTTCAGAATGAGACTCAACAGTCGACCATCTTTCTCCAGAATTGCTTACTGTACCTTTAATTAACAGAGCAGCAGCTGAGCAGTAGTGTTAAAAGATCTGTTCCAACAGAAAATTAATTATGACAATTTTGCAGGATTATTAAATATTTTAATCTTTTAGAATGATTAAAAAAACATTTGCTGGTTAGAACATTTAAAATCAATTAATTAAATTAATTGTTTGATTTGGTTTTTCTATTTCATGTAATTTGAAATTAAATATTCTGGTTTTTGACTGTCGGTAAGAAAAAATAAGCAATTATAAATCATTACTTGAGACTCTGGACTTGTGGTTGGCTTTTTACAGTGTTTTCTAGACTAAATCAGTTAATAAATCAGTTATTTAAACAACGATTTGTAAATGAATTGATAATGAAAATAAATGTTACTTGCATTCCTACTCTGAAATCCGATGAGTGCCAACTTTGGTGGTTTTGAGGGTGAATTAAAATCTTTATCTTGACATTGTACTGTATCTTTTTTTTCTCGACACAGCTCCTATTATGGGGAAATATCTTCAATGTTTCCCTGCATTAATTTTGTTCACGAGTCCAATGAGTGCAAGATTTCTGTTTTGTCTTTTCACACATACCTCTCTCATCCTTCCTGCTCCAGGGAGTCAAGACAGTAAAGATGGATTGAGTGTGTCAGCCAAAGGAAATGATGATGGGAAGCCACCGTCCATGCCAGAGGAGACGGGAAAAAGCAAAGTGGCTTCCTGGCTGACCAGCCAGGGGATGAAGAAGGTCAGTACAGAACAGATAAAATGAGAATAAAGTTTAATGGAACTGAGCTCTGTGTGCAAAGACTTTTAAAAATAATTACAGTGACTCACAGAAATAAAAATGTATTACTTATCAGAACTCCTTATCTTAGGTATATTATCTTTTGCAAGGGAATAGATTGTAAAAGGTGGCTCTTATTTTGCATCATGATTTTCTTGCACATGGATCGATATCCCTTTCTTTTCTGTTTTCCATCACAGGAAGGAGACAGCAAGAGGTGTGTTGGATTAAATGGATGTTTAATTTTTTTCTGATTTGAAAAACATTTAATTGAACAGCAGTTCAACCACTCTGTGAGACTGTTGTTAAGATTCATGTTGTTTCTTGCAGTCAAGTGAAGTCAGAAACGGGGAAGAAGCAGGATGTGATGACTCTCTCTGACAGTGATGATGTTCAGACCATCAGCTCCGGATCTGACGACAACAAGGAGAAAGAGAAAGTCACCCAGGGTAACGTGAAGAGATACTTCAAATTACATCACACTGATAGTGTTTATTACATGATTTTGACTGTTTCTATTCTTTTCTTTTCTTTATTGCTCCTGTTGCTGCTGTTTTGGTTCAGGTGTGACAAAGAAGCAGGTAGCAGTGAAATCTACTCGAGGTATCGCCCTGAAGAGCGGCCATGGGATGATGGTGAAATCAGGTACACCTGGAGGCGGGGGAGGGCCAGGAGGTCAGGGAGGAAAACAAGGACAGCAGGGACAAAGTGGTGGAGGTGGGGACAACGCTCCCAAAAACACCCGCCTGTTCTTTGACGGTGAAGAGTCCTGCTACATCATTGATGCCAAGCTGGAAGGAAACCTTGGGCGTTACCTCAATGTTAGTGTGTAATTACATTTATCCATTTGATGTCTCTGTTAAATTTCTTTGTATTCATCTTTTATTTGTCACCTCTTTGTCCTCTTTGTATTACAGCACAGCTGTAGTCCCAACCTTTTCGTCCAAAATGTGTTTGTGGACACACATGACTTGCGGTTTCCATGGGTGGCGTTCTTTGCCAGCAAGTAAGTTTTGAAACAAATTTCAAATCAGTCAGAGATCCTGTCATGTTGGCTATAGAGTGCTGCAGGGATGACGTCTTTTTGTAGGCCAACCCGGAAGTTAGCATCACTCTGGTTTCCTCCACAAAAAGCCAAAGGGATTTTTCTGTTGGATCCACAACTAAGTGACTAGTGTTCAGTTTGAAGTTTAATGTTCCTGACAACCTCTGTAGTTTTATTTAGCCACTTGTTAGCAGCCATCTCTTTTGAGACACATAAAAGTTTCCAAATTCATGATTTTGTGAACTACAGACATTATTTTAGGTACCTTAACTGGGATAACATCTCCTGTTTGTGTCCTCGTGCAGGCGTATCCGGGCCGGCACGGAGCTGACCTGGGACTACAATTATGAGGTTGGCAGTGTGGAGGGGAAAGTGCTGCTCTGCTGCTGTGGGTCCACTGAGTGCCGAGGAAGACTGTTGTGATCTGCAGACTTCATGGACCTCACTCCCTCCGCTGTATCTGTAGGAAGCTCTGAGGAGCCGTTTCAACACTGTAACCTTGTGTTTTTTTGTTTTTTTTTTTAAAGTTGAATAAGAATTTCATTGCCGCTGTTTTTTTGCCTTTATTTTATAAGACCATATTTCTTGATTTGTCTCATTTTATCCACGACACGTTTCTTTACATCTGAATAAAATGCAGTTTTCTTTAATGAATCAACACATCTGCTCTTTTTTTTTTAAACATATGGAAGCCCTGAGAAGCTAGTGAGAAAAGAAATCTGGTTATCTATCTAAGTTTGATCTAAATTGTTTTCTCTCCTGTGTTTATGACTGAAGAACAGGTTTTTAAAAAAAAAAAAGGTTTTGCCAGGATAATGTTTACAAATTCCTTATTTTTTCATTTGTGAAACAGGAAGGGGAAAAAGTTTTGCTAGGCATTCGTTTTTTTGGTAATCATTTTTCCATGTTGTTGTTTGTTGTTGTAATATTCATTTCAGCCACAAGAGGCTGAAGTGCTCCACAGCCCCATGTTCTAAATAGGACAAACAGCATTCATGCTTTCTTCCAGGTGAATTTTAATTTCTACAAGCACTCTATACAGGTGCATACATGAACATGACAGAACTTTTATCTTTTATATAACTAAGAAGCACACATTGTATGTATCTAGTGTTTATTTTCCTTGCAAAACTTGTCTTTCATAAAAAAAACTTTACTCTGTGTGTGTAACATGAAAAAGGAAAATAGATTGTCCTGGAAAAACTTGTTTTTTCACCTGTTCTAAAGTCAGCAACTTCAGACTAGAATGAATAGTTTAATTATTGTGGTAAAGATTGTGATTATTATTTTTTAAAGTCGAGTGTAGAGGCATATTTTTTCCCCCCACAAATGTATCATTAAATTACAAACGGTTTTCACTGCCGCACTGGTAAAATACTTAATGCTGCACAAGCATTTTGTATCCTAATTCAGATGTTTTATGTAACTAAAACATCTGGAGGAAAATTACCATTTGTATTGGAGAGATAGTTTACAGTTTGAGAATATGTTGGATCAACAAACTACATAAATCTATTTTTTCTGTTATCTTTAATAAAATCTATACTACATTTCTGCCTGTAACTCATTGGGCCACACTGTTTTCAGTTGCTCACAGAGGGACTGACCAATCAGCGTCTCAAACAAAAACAAATTAACACACTAACATTCATCTGCCGACACATAGTGGAGAAAATCCGCTCTGATATAAATTTATCAGCCTTTACCAACTGTTTTATCGATTTTCTGGAAGATTTGCTGAGATGTTTTACTACCCGACAGTTTTAAAGCGACACACAGGATGTTTCTCTACAATCTGGTGAGTAAATGTGTTTTCTTGGCAATTTTAAATCGATAGAAAGTTGAGCTACAGTGAAGTGATTTTAACACTTTTGCACACGTTTCTGTCACCGGAGCGTTAACTGTAGTGGGAGAATTTTTAAGTTTTTTACCTCCGTAAAAGTAGCACCACAACTTAAAAATACTGTTACATTTTAGTCTGACATTCCTGAATTTACTCGAGTAAAAGTCGCATTAAAGTACTCAGTATGCAAGCAGCATTTTAATATCTTAGCTTTATCGCTAATTTATACAGGCCTACTGACAGGTGATCGAATTTACCATAAAGTATTTGTGTTTTATAGCCAAACTAGGTTTTTAAAACCTACATCTGCAGAGTAACTTCAGTAGCATTAACAAGTGTCACATAAATGTAGTAAAAAGTACAATATAAACTAAAATTAAAAAATAAATCTAATTAAAATGCTCAAATAAAATACAAGTACCTCAGAACTGCACAAAAGATTTATTCAAGTACAGTACTTGAGTAAATGTACTCAGTTACTTTCCACCACTCGGGTGTTAACTGTGTTATTATCCATATATTAATGGGAAATCTATCAAACTGGATTGTGTTTGTGATTGTCTTTTGTGAATACTTTATAAATGCCTCCATGGGCTCTTAATATGTGCAGACACCTTAAATATAAAATCAAACTCACTTAAGCTGAATTTTATGCTCCAATCTCCTTAAATCTCAGGGGACAGGACGTGAAAGCAGCTATTTATTTAGTGATCAAACCCCTTAACATGTAATGTAAAGGATGACCGAAGTGTATAATGTTTCTGATGGTCTGTTAAGGTGGCTTTAAGAGAGGCCAAAGCACATTACTTTGTGTTCCTTAGAGAAAAAGTTTCAAACTTATGCAACATTTATAATATTTTTAATATTTTCCCACATTTAACTCCTAGGTTCTAGATTTGCCAACAGATAAACTACACACAGTATTGGAGTGTTCATACTTGGACATGATTAAAAAAAGAGCCCAGAGTGCAGGTGCATCAGTGGAAAGATAACAGATATCTGGAAACATTTGCACTGTAGCCAAAACAACAGGTCAGAGCCTTTGAAATCCCTTTTACAAAAGACAACAGCTTTGAAGAAGGAGTCAGAGGTTACATGTCATGACAGAAAGAGAAAGGGCAGGTTTTGTAGTTGCAATAGTGAAATTGAGTACATTTATTTAATGTGCTACTTAATTTTTTCCAATTTAAATTTGCTTTATTGACATGACCATAATTAGGCCTAGGATTTAAGAAACAAAAGACTAACAATTTATAAATTGCATTATATAGTGTGATGGACAAAAGTTGCCAACAAAGTTAATCAAAATCAAAATTCACCAAAGGAAAAAAAAAAAAGCCTGAAAGATATTTATTTCTACAATTGAGTGATCTTGTTTAATTTAAACCTAAAACACATGAATATTTACTGTAGTCCAACAATGAGGACTCAGCTCTTTTTCTTCTATTGTGTAAAGTATGAACTGTGCATGAGAAAACATCTTACAGTGAACACAGATACATTAGCAAATATATCAGTATTCAACAACATGAATACAATGACAAAAGTATTTTTATAAAATCATATAAAACTTGTGTTTTGTATGCAGAAGGCTGTGTCAGAGAGGGTGGTGTTTTGGATAGGAAGGCTTCTTTAGTTACCTCGATCAGTGCCCCTTTAGTCTGCCAGAGCAAATGAAACATGAGCTCAGAGATTCATCTAGTCCCCAGGATACATGAAGTATATTGATCACATACAGTGTATGATCATATTATGTACTGCAATACTGTGCTGTCATACTACAGTGTAATAATGTGCTTTGTGTTCTTTTATTATCATGATGTTTCTTTGTTTTGAGCTGCTTATGACATTTATGATATTTATGATTTAAACTGTACATGATTTCAAATAAAATTAAAGAGGAAATTCTGCACTGACAGCTGAAAGCGACAGAGAGGAGAACAGATTTAAAGTTTTGACACAACAACATGATTGGCCGATGGAGACTGTGGCTAAATCTGGTTGGTTGACTTCAAGAGTGAACGCCCATGGATAGCTGATTGAGAATAAGTGGGCAAAGAGACAGTTAGGGATGAATGAAGTATAAAGACATTCCTCCTGATTGAACTTAGGCTGAGCTTCATT
>JAJHUR010094301.1:0-44087 GCA_027495735.1 Lutjanus campechanus | reverse complement strand
TGCAAAGTTTTGTGGAGATGGAGCTTAAACCCTAGGAGGAGTTCGAAAAAGTAGGTTTTTGACACGTAGCGACTTTCAAAGAGAAATATGTTGTGGGGGTGGGTGTGGCCTATGTCAGAAGATGCGGGACTATGTAGGGACACGTGGATATAAAGTTTATGAAGATGTGATTTAAAATGTGGAAGTTACAGGCTAAAATGCGTTTGCGTCCGTTACAGCGCCACCTAGTGGAAGAGATGCACAATTTTTGGTGTGGGTGGTCTGTCTGCAATTCTATATATACCGTGTAAATTTCACAGCCCTGAGCATAATACTTGACCTGAAATAAATGTTTGTTGTTTATCTCGCAATAAGCCACGCCCACTTTGACCAGTCGTGATTACCTTAAAGATATGGCCTCAGGAGTGACCCAGCATCATATCCACCAAATTTGGTAAAAATCAGTGTTGCCGTTTAAGAGATATAACGTTCCCATATTTGCAGCGCCCCCTAGTGGCCATCATTAGCCAAATTTGGCTCCTAGCCCCAGAGTCACATGCCAACCTAGGATCTCAGATTTGGTGTCATTAGGATTCATTTTCACCGAGATATGCAACTGTTCGCGTTATTATAGCTAGCTAAAAAAAAATATTCGTTAATAATTTGCACATATTTTGAGGGAACACAATTCTTTTGATAACTTTAGATCAGGTCCAGCTCCAGACTCTCCCTGCCAAATTTCACAGTGATTGGACAAAATCCCTAGGAGGAGTTCGAAAAAGTAGGTTTTCCAGTTTTCGCGATTTTGCAGAAAAAAATTATAGGCGGAAATGGGCGTGGCCTAGCCCAGTTGATTCAGGGCAATGCAGGGAATCCGGCGATAACAGGATTTCGAATGTGCGACATAGGATGTGGGAGTTATAACCTAAAACGCGTTGCCCTTGGTTATAGCGCCCCCTGCTGGCCCATATATCTGATTTTTTGCAACTGAGGTCCCTGCAGGGGTCTGGACCAACCCTCCAAATTGCAGCACCCTCCCTTGCACGGTTTAGCCTGCAGCACCACTTTTATCGTGGGAAAAATAAAAATAGAGAATAATAATAAGGAACTATAATAAAAATCCGAACAAAAACAATAGGGTTCCCAGCACCGCTGGTCCTGGGAAACGCGTATGCTTGTGCATACGCGTCCCCCAGGCCCCGCGGGCTTGGCCCCCTAATTAAAGAGGAAATTCTGCACTGACAGCTGAAAGCGACAGAGAGGAGAACAGATTTAAAGTTTTGACACAACAACATGATTGGCCGATGGAGACTGTGGCTAAATCTGGTTGGTTGACTTCAAGAGTGAACGCCCATGGATAGCTAATTGAGAATAAGTGGGCAAAGAGACAGTTAGGGATGAATGAAGTATAAAGACATTCCTCCTGATTGAACTTAGGCTGAGCTTCATTTATGATATTTTTGATAGAGATCACAAAACAGAGATTTCTAAATCATAAATCGATGCAGCTCATTACCAAATGCAGAAGACACTTCTGCTTCATTGAAATGAGTCCGCAGCTATTTCTGATGACTTGGAAAAAGAAGTATAACACTAAGCGACACTTGGTGGTCAAGCCGTAATAGTTTGGGCACAAAGTGAACAAGGGTGAGTGTGTTTCATTAAAATCCTCGCCCTCTGCTCTCCAAGAGGCCTCCGTGTGATGTAAGCTGTTACGTCATACCAAGTGCTGAGGGTAAGTGAATGAATGGAAGTACAACTGTTCTGGTCAATCTAGCACACACTCAGGAATTTATTGCTTCAGTTGACTAAATTTTTCAATTTAACACCGATTCAACATTCACATGATAAGTGCAGAATTTTCCCTTTAATAAAAGAAAAAAAATTAAACAAACAATTTTGATGTGTGGTTGATCTCTACAAAGTATTACCTCCACTGTGAAAAGTGTGAGTTACAGGCCACCATACTGTTCCTCAAACAGGAGGCGTGTGTGTGTTGCACTCATCTCAACCAACATCTAGCTGATGGCAGTTCTTACTGCTTTTAGAGGTCATGGATTCATTAAAGCCGATTCTGCCTTTATACGCTGATGAATGAGACATGAAACAAGATTATATCAAAGCTCTGTGTCCATTTCAGGCTGGCCGCTACAAAAGGCATCAGAGTTCCTCTCCGGGATTACCTGAAGGTCAACGTCATAAGCACCTGGTAAGAACTAATTTTAGTTATCGTCACACATTTAGATTTGTCTGAACTGTGTTCAGTTAATAAAACTACTGCCCCTATAGTGACGACATCATGAACTACGTGCTGGAGCAGGTCCCACCACCTCGGCCTGGTCTGCCACGACCTCGCTTCTCCCTCTACCTCTCCTCTCAGCTCCAGTACGGCGTCATTGTCGTCTACCACCAACAGTGTGCTGTTCTCCTGAGTAAGAACATTAATTAAGTACATTATTAATAAATTGGAGGAAAAGGAGTCTGAGACAAGTGCACTGAACCTTGTTTCCTTCCAGAGGAGCTTCAGTTTGTCGTAGGCCAGCTGGTGAAACAGAAGACGTCCCAGAAAATTGATATAGATGACCACAGCAGGTGAGAACAGCTGCTCAAGATTTCACACATTTGTCTGCACTTAGAGACACAAAATAACTGCTGTTTCTTGCTGATTCACCTTCTGTTTCCTCTCAAGGCAATCTCTGGACTTTCCTGATGCCTTGTCTTTCATGGAGGAAGCAGAAGGGGCTCCAGATCCTTTGTTTGGAGTGATGCACATGCAGGATGCCTTGCCCAGTCCCAACACACTGATACAGGTACACAAATACACAAGAAAGGACACAGATTTAACACTAAGTGAAGGTAAAGCTGGATATCATCTCAGTATTTCTGTGTTTCTGTATCTCTCAGATGGGTCAAAAGTATCTGCAAGAAGCTTCTCCTGAGCATCCTGAACCAACCAGCCCAGCTGCTGCTGCTGCTGCTGCTGCTGCTGCTGTTGAAAGCGGTAGGATGACTTGATGTGCTGTAAGGACATGGAAATAATGATCTCTGCGGGGCATTGGGTCATTGCAGCAGTAGAAAACAGAATGTACGGCGGAGACAAAAATAACAAATATGACCCTTTAAATGCTAAATTAACTGCAGGCGGTTGTAGGAGTCTTAAATATAAGAGCTGATGTCATGAGGTTATCTTGGCTAAAGCAACAATGAATTGTTAGAGCCTTTATGAACCAGAGACAAGAGGTTACCAGGCAGTTATGGTCTAATGAAGAGAAGCTATTGTGCTGCATTATAGGAAATGTAGGATTTTTAAGAAATTGACCCATGCGCTAAACAAAGTTTAAGATGAATTAGCTTTTTTCCAAAATTTTCTATAGATATTGCAATAATATTATCATGAATTTTTTTGGCCATGATTATCATGTAGTGAAAATGTGATATTGTGACAGCCCTAATGAAAGTGTTTAAAAATAATTTGAAGAATGCACATTCCAGTACAAGAGAATACATGAGGCCCAACCCGATGATTCAGTCATAAGCTTTCATTAAATGTCAGCCGAAAGACGTATACAAATATATCCAAAAATGTACAGTATGTCAGCTTGTGTGCAGTGATGATCAGAAATACCAGCAGGTCACCGGAACTGACAGAGCTCACATTGTGCAAATCCAGGCAGAGACACAGAGCAGCAGCATGTAGCACAGAGATACTGTAGGTCAGCTCAGGGCACGCTGCCTTCAACAACATCCTCCTAATTGGCAGAGGAGGCTGATGCGGCGGTGTCAGGAAGTGCAGCGGTGTAGCCGGATTTCACTCGCAGCAGAAGAGAGCACTTTAATTGCAGCTTGATTAGCTGCATCCTCTCCTGCTGGTTTCAGTGGCCTGTGTAACTGTTGAAATAGTGACTTTTTATTTATGTCATCCATATTTTTACCCCCAGAAATAACAGCATCTCCAGACAGCATCACTCTGAGAGAGACAGAGCCCGTAGCTATCCCTGTCGCAGAGGTACAACTGTCAAAAGATGCTCATGCAAACACACATATTTTTATATCAGATTTCCAGCTGTTTTCCACATGCTTTCCCTCTTCTTTCTTCTTTTCTCTGCCAGTTTGAGGGTGTGGAGCTTGTCGATCAACATCTAGATACTATTGACCTCCTTCTGGCCCAAGCAGATCACTTTCCTGAAGGTGTGTGGAAAAACTAAGAGCTACAAGATGAGGGTGACAATAAAAGGGCCGATGACTCAGTGAGCATTTTTCCATTGAAAAGATATTCAGAATTGGTTCAAAAGTGAATGTTTTTCACAGACTATTTGAAGACGTTGGTTGATCGTTCACAATTAGAACATATTTAGACCATATGTCATCAGGATTTGCAACAGTGATGTTTTTCTTCCTCTACAATGTGCAAATAAAGACCTATTGTCACTTTGACTGACACGAAGAAGCTACATCCAAATTTCCTAGTTAAAATCCAGAAAAAGCCTCAATTGTCTGGATGAACATCTTGTCTTCAGCCTGCTCATCCACCACATCTTTTACATCATTTTTTGTCGTTACATCTTTTCAATGTTTTTGGACTTGCTTCTTCTTTTTCATCTTTTTACATTGTTTTCGTCTTGTTACGTCTTTTACACTGTTTTTCATCTTGTTACATCTTTTTGTCTTGTTATGTCTTTTATGCTGTCTTTGTCTTGTTACGTCTGTCGTGCATGATATGCAATGATGTAAATGTCTTTTCTATAAGTTTCCATTTAGGTTGAAATCAGTCTTGATGTTTGGAGGGTAGCAAGCAAGCAAGCATGCAAAATAAAACTAACCAATAATTCCCTTCAAAATGTTTTGAAAGTGTAAGGAGTAGAAAGTACAGATATTTGTGTTAAACTGCAGGGAGTGAAATTAAAATGTCCGAAAAATAAATATTCATATAAAGTAAAGATACCTGGAAAATCTACTGAAGTACAGTAACAAAGCATTTGCACCTTTAACCTTTTCTCACAGGAGATTTGGAGATGCCGAGAGGAGAAGTGACACCAGCAGAGGAAGAGAGGGAGATAGAAAGGGGTGAAAGAGAAGGAGAGCTAGAAAAAGAGAGAACAAAAGAGCTCACAGGATCCACTATTGAGTAAATTGTCCAAATGCACCTGAAAACATCAGCACACACACACACACACACACACACACCGACCCACACCAGCACACACACGGTGTTTCTGTCTGTGTCAGATTACAGCCCACCACAATCTCCAGTGAAGACGCCACGATGTTGCCACAGGAAGAGCCAGGCCTGTCAGCGGAGAGGCCTGGACCCCCCACAGACGAGCTGACCCCCATCTCAGCTCCTGTCCTCCCCTCCCCACCGTCTGCAGCACAAGAGCGCGAAAGACCAACTCTGGAGTTAGAGGTGCATCTTTGTTCAAGAGACAGATTATGGTATCGCTTTCCAATGAGGCACTCTCTGTATAAGTGGTGTAACTGACTTCATTATTGGTGAATAAATATTTAGGAATGCTTTATTCATCAGTTATAAGTCATTAACAAGAACAACAGTTGCCAGGTTTGTTGGTGTCAACTCTTTCCAGAATGACACTTGCAAAGATTTTTTTTAAACAACTATATTCTAATTAAAGGGTTATTTCAAGAGCTTGTTTTTCCCACTTACAGGCTCAGATTGTTATTATAAGTGTCTGACAACATTATTGAAAGGACTGCTACAGAGACGGACGTTTTTTAAAAGAATGAGATCCTGTTTGTCCACCAGAAATGCCAAACATACAGGTTCATACTTTACAAGCTATGTGCAGGCACATAACCACAAAGTCATATTAATAACCTATTAAGTCTGCAGTTATAAATGTTAATAAATAATTGATAAAGGCTGTTTACAAAGGGCATCAAGCCTGCCCTTGTAGCTGTTAATACAGAATCATTAAACCAATTAAATGGATTGTGGTCCAGTGGTTAAAAGGTCTATTGGAGGGTTTTTCCTAATGGATGAAAGGGCTCGATAAAAAGACAAGGCAGATGTCAAAATGAAGAAGGATGAACACCGGCAAAATGGATTTTTCACAACCTGGTGACCCTCAATTTCTTTTTATATTAATAGTTTATTAGTCATCTTTAAAAGGAGTATCCATTACCCATTAAAGGGATAGTAGCATTATTTTTAAGTGGGGTTGTATGAGCTACAAATAGCCCCTAAGTACCGTAATTGCAGTAGAAGACTCTCCACACTCCTCCCGTTAGCAGCGCCAGCCCATAGTCCTGCCCAGAGATTTCCAACATACAGTGTTGTGAACGGTCCCAAAAAAACGGCCTATTTTCGCGGCCTAAAAGAGGTTTTACCAGAAAAAAATTACACAGTTCCATTGTTCGCTATAATAAAATTATTCTCAGTCCCTCAAAGTGCAGGAAAAACGCAGTTTTTATTTGGACCTAACCAACTCACGTATCCCTCCGCCCAGGGTTAGCGCCCGCTGATAAGCCTACTACGCAGAGTGCTGTAGTGCTCCGCCGATCAGCTGTTTTGGTCAGTGTCTTGGCTTTTTGAGGAAGAGTAGAGATATAATATACTTTTTAAAAATGAGTGATTTTGACAGTGACAGCGAGAATGAAGTGCCATTCACTTACAGACAATAAATGTAACTACAAATTGGTATTCTGATATATAACAATATATTAGGGGTGATCACAATTGATAACTAACTTACACATTTAGAAATGTGATATTATTGCATTTTGCAATATAAGGAGGTGGTGGAATGTTTATCTTTACAGGCCGAAAAAGCTATGGTGGTGTACTAGCCTACAACATCAGATGTTTGAGGCAACGGTTAGCACAATACAGTAATGGCTCTGTGTGAGACTCGTTTTGCTAACACACCACACGTAATATGCATTGCAAAGGTAAACAGTGTCCTCATCACAGCTTTTTTTTTTAAATCACTCACAAGACATAGCCTACTGTTACTGACACCACATGCACTTACTCTGAGGACAAAGTGTCATTCGGCCCTTCTGGTTTGGGACGTTTTTTCCAATTTATCTTCGGGAAATTGAAGAAGGTCCGCAAAACTCCGGGATTCAGAAAGGCAGGAAACTCAGGATGGTTTGTGATGCAGACAGCGTCCTCTGATTCGCCCAGATCCTGTAGTTGCTCTGTTACCAAGTTCCACTCGTGGCAGCAATAGCTCTCATCATCCGTGGGCATTAGGTCACAGTTCATACACTGGCACCACCATGTTCCTCCAACTCTCTCTCGATCTGTAGCGTTATTTTCCACCGATGTTTCCCCCCTCTCTCTCTCGGCCCGTTCATTTTCCATCTGCAACAGCTCTTCTTCAGTGTACTCCGGTTCATACAGATATCCGCTTGCTTCCAAAGTGAATGGCACTTCATTCTCGCTGTCACTGTCAAATTCACTCATTTTTAAAAAGTATATTATATCTCTACTCTTCCTCAAAAAGCCAAGACACTGACCAAAACAGCTGATCGGCGGAGCACTACAGCACTCTGCGTAGTAGGCTTATCAGCGGGCGCTAACCCTGGGCAGAGGGATACGTGAGTTGGTTAGGTCCAAATAAAAACTGCGTTTTTCCTGCACTTTGAGGGGCTGAGAATAATTTTATTATAGCGAACAATGGAACTGTGTAATTTTTTTTCCGGTAAAACCTCTTTTAGGCCACGAAAATAGGCCGTTGTTTTGGGTCCGTTCACAACACTGTATGTTGGAAATCTCTGGGCAGGACTATGGGCTGGCGCTGCTAACGGGAGGAGTGTGGAGAGTCTTCTACTGCAATTACGGTACTTAGGGGCTATTTGTAGCTCATACAACCCCACTTAAAAATAATGCTACTATCCCTTTAATAAACACATGAGTTATAACCACTGACATGAATGCAGGTGGACAGCGTCTCTTCTCTTCCTCGCACTGTAGAAAAATGGTTTCACTTAAAGGGAGCTGTCATGTTGTCCTTCTCTACATTTCAATGGTTACAGCTTATAAGCCCATAATTAAGGGTGTCTTATTATTAAGTGGTATCAAGACAAAATTAGACAGCTGGGGTAAAGTTATAGTAAATTTGCTTACCTCCCATGTCCAGGATGTGCCTTCTCCTGGGGATGTGCCTCCTCCTGGGGATGTGCCTCCTCCTGAGGAGGTGCAGACCAGGAGGAAGAGGAAGAGGCAGCTGATCTTCTTTGACCCGGAGACGCAGATCCCCGAGGAGGAGCTGCAGGAACAGATCGGCAACCCTCAGACTGCGACCAGACCGCCGCCTCTCCCACCGCCCTCTCCTCACAGGATGCTCTCTGCTGCTGAGCTCTTCAACAACCCCTGCACCTGTCAGTAACACACATGTAACAAACAAACAAACAAAAAAAAAACAGCAATAAATCCCCCTGAAAACATCAGGCTCTGCTCACTCACACAGGTGTTTTCAATTAGTCTGGCTTGTCAGGTTGAAGTTGGATGCTTGAAATTATGTGTCACCAAACTCTACGTACTAATAGAAACAGGGCTTTTCTCACAGAAGACATTTTGACATGTCCCAGGTGAAAATAATAAAATGATTGAATCCCATGAAGCCACGGTTTCAGGGTGCTGGTATTGTTCATGCTGGCTCGCTGTCACGCTGTTATGACTTACTGGGACACTGGAATGGAAATGAGCCCTCGTTAATGAGTCACACAGTCCTCAGACGAGTCTAATCAGGCAACATGAGTGAAAACACCTGTGTGGGTAGACTGTGGGTGTGTTGTATCTTAGATCAGTCACTGTCACATTAGAGACTGTAGTAAGGAAGAAACACATCTTTAAAAACGAAAGCGCAGAAGATACTGTCTGTGTAGGTTCTCAGTCATCCAGGTCATGGTATCTGTAGCAAGGTTTGTTGTAGGCAACTGGACTTCATAGAGAAATGTGAAGTCTATGAAGTCCAGTTGCCTACAACAAACCTTGCTACGCAGAAGATACTCATACTCACAAAATACATTCTCCGTACCAGATCTTGTTTCAGATGAGTCCTCACCTAACTTTAACTGTTTACCATGTTAGTTTAGCGTGCAAGCTATGTTATACTAACTTTTTTTAAAAATAACTTCTAACCTTTTTCTACTTTGAACTAAACACAAAGTACAGCTGAGGCTGATGGGAATGTCATTACTCAGTCTTAGAAAAAAAGACATTTGATAGACACCGGTGAAGATGACGCTAAATGAAAGGTTACCAAAATTATTGCAATTCATCCTAAGGGAGTTACTCAGGTAGTGTAATAAGCTATCTTTTACTAATTACTCCTTTAAAAACAAATATTACATTACTTACATTACTGTCCTTTTATAAATCAAATAAACTAAACTAAACTTCTTTAGTTGTTCTTAAAGGTAATTACTTTTGTACCTTGTTGCTGGCCTTGTTGCTATCCAAAGTTGAACTGCCGATCCAGTGAACTGTCAGACTCTGAAAGTTTTGTTGTTAGATGTCCAGATGTTGGCTGTAGTGAAAACAAAAACTGTCTCTCTGAGTATGGCCTTCAAGCAGATTTAAAATAATGACAATACTTTAATCTGTGGAAAGTTTGCCTCTCTCCCTCATCCTCGTCTTCCATTCTTCATTTAGCTGTTTTGCGAAGAGCTGACATGACCTGCCCTAACTTGCTGCATGTACACATCTTCATAAGATATATTACTGAGTAATTACTTACTGCCCAACACTGGACATGAATGTCTGTACAAAATTTCATGGCAGCCCATTCAGTTTTTGTCGAGACATTTCAGTCTGAATCAAAGTGGAGCACCGACCGACAGACAGACTGACGTTGCCATCTGTGAAGCTGCGAGCGTGGCTAAAAATAAACATCAAAATGTTGTCTAATTCGCTGGGATTACATCGTATAATGACTGTACACAAATAAAACCATAGTTGACAGTGGCAGCAATTGTAAAATGTGAATGAATATGGGCTGTTAATCTTCTCAGTGATATTGTTTTCATTGGTGCTGATCTCTCTGAATTGTTCTAATGATTTACTGAAGTAAACATGTGTCACGTTTAATCCTACTCATTTTTGCTGCACCTACTGCTATTTTCAAGGATGTGGCTCAAATAACCTTTTCAAAAATAAACCACAAATCTATTTTTTCCCCTGCAGTCTTGCCTGATGAGGTGCTGTTTCTATGGAGACAGGCTCTGACCGTGACGCCTGTCTCAGGCTCGGACCTGCAGGTCGGGGAGAGAGGGCCTGAGTCTACCGACTCTGAAAAGGAAAGAGAGAGAGAGATGGTCGAGGAGGCTGAAAGAGAGCAGGAGAGACCTGAGCTCAGCCCCAAGGAGGTGTGGCAGCACGTCTGTTTATTTGTGTCACTGTGGTATGGACATCTGTGAAGCCTTTTCATGCAAGGAGAAATGTCACAAGATGAAAAACTGAATGTATGTGTGTGTCTCTGTGTGTCTGTGTGTGTCTACAGGTCCCCAGAGATGTGGCAGAAGCAGAAATGTTTGATATTTCAGGTAAACCGTGTGTAAAAACAAAAAAAAAACTGGGGACAGCTTGTCCCCAGTGACCATAGGGGTGAAATTGTCCACATAGTGTTTCCACTGCAGTTGCATTCGACACAAGCTCAAGTGGTTTATGTGTCCTCTGGGGTGAGGCTGAAGTCAGAGGTCAGGTTTAGGCATGTATCACTTATGGTTAAGGGTTAGGACAGGCTCCCAGAGAATGAATATAGGGAATGTAATGTCCTCAAATGTGTGTGTGTGTGTGTGTGTGTGTGTGTGTGTCCAGGCCATGATTCACTGTCACTGGAGGGGTCCGAGCAGAGGGAGGTGTCTCGAGAGATCTCCCCCATGTACACATCCGAGAGAGAAGGGTGGGTTAACAAAGACAGATACGTGAAGTGTGTGAGTGTACTCATGCTTACATGCGTGTGTGTGTGTGTGTTTGTTGGCAGGTCTGTCTCCAGGTCTGTTTCTACACTGCTGGACATCCCAGAGGTGGTGGACGAGTTGCTGGAAACTGCAGCAGAGTCTCCTGGGTAGTGACAGTGAATGCAACACCATTAAAAAAAACAATAACCATGTGATTGTGTTTGGAGATAAGATGTGTTCTCACAAGCTACACAGAGTCATTTGGCATTGATTCCTTTAAAAAAAAATATTGATAATAACATATAAATACAAAATGTGGGTGGCTGCATCACTGTTACAATAAAAAATGATAAGTATCAGTATTGGTAAAATTGTAACAATAAGCACCAACATTATATCAAATTAAAAAAAGTTCAGGATAAGTCTCCAGGAAATGAATGAAAGCGTATGTGAAGTCCCCAAAAGTGACCTGTGTTAACATGTGTCTGTTTGTGTGTGTGTAGGCTGCTGCCAGAGTTGGCCGAGCATGAAGGGGCACCTGTGCTTTTTCAGTCTCTTCTGCCGCCAGAGGTCGACCGCAGAACTGTCAGCAACATTTTTCAGAGGCTGCTGGGTAAGGCTCCAGTTTCAGTTATCATCGAATCATCTCATCACTCATGTTGAAATTGTGTTAATGCTGCAGCATCAACACCGGAGGGGGAAGCTCTTTAATCAATATGTGGTCAGTGAGTTATGAGATCAGACTCTGAAGACTCTGAAGTCTTTGAAAACACCAAATGGTGTCAGTTCAGAGGCGTAAATACGGACAGTGCTGGCAGTGGGGTCACGGGGCCCTTAGAGCAACAGTGTCAAACTCAATTTCATTCTGGGGCCACATCAGCATCATGTTTGCCCCCAAAGGACCAGTTGTAAATGTTAGATCATATAAATGTATCTGCTCGTTATCATATCACATAGATGCCTCTGCATTCAAAGACTGGATTTAGTAATGACCTAATAATTCATAACTAGCTCTGATACCCAGGAAAAATAATGGCAAGTGCACAATTAAAATACAATACAATTTATGAAAAAAAAAATATATACAATTTACAATTTCATTTAGCAGACCCTTTTATCTAAAACAACGTACAACAAGCAAGAATGTAGTCAATCAGTCAGAAACATATTAAGTATTATAAGTAATAAAGTCAAAATATTCATACAGGTTGTCTCAGTTTGTGTTGTCTACAGCAAAATTTCAAATCCAAAATGTATTTTTACCTAAAGATTAAATGACACCATTTTTGTTAGGCCGTTAAATTACTAGCTTTAACCACTTGGCTAGAGTGCCACTGCTGGAAACAGCTGTATAATACTAGGACACTATCCAGCTATACTAACATCTAACAGCTGGATGCCTTCAGTGCCTGGGTAACAAAATCAGGATGCATTCTGGTACCTGTAGTTTATGGACCCCATACTTCCATAACACAGCATAGAATTTTATTGCTCAAATTATATTCTTTGTATTGAACAAATTATATTCTTTGTATTGAACAAATTATATTCTTTGTATTGAACAAATTATATTCTTTGTATTGAACAAATTATATTCTTTGCAAGCTTCTGCGAATCACATCAAATGAGATGCTGGGCCGGATTCAGCTTGTGGGCAGAAGGAAAATACATTTGTGCTCCAGAGCAGACCGGAGTGTTTCTGGGGCCTCACTGTGCAAAAGCACAACTTTTTAACTATATTAATTGATTTGGGTGAAACGGGATAATATTTTATGGTGAAATTAAAATAAACTTTAAAAACTATTCAATTAAATGATTTTTTTTCTTTGGTATGTTTGAATGCTGGGTCCGGTGTCAAGTCTCTATTTGATAATGTGACTAGATGATATGATACAAACTACGGTTGCTAGTTTAGGCACAAAATCTGTCAAGACTGACAATCTGAGCACATCTGCATATTCATAGAAATGTAGATAATTAAACTAATTTTAGCTCCAGGAAAAATTAGACATTGATCTTTGACTATATGTGCTGTTATCCTTATTGTTTCCTTCATCCTCCATCTGTTTATTTTCATCTTATTTTCGTCTTTAGGTGGATGTTTGAATTTGATGTGTGTCTTTTCTCTAGAGACGTTATCAGCAAGAAAGCTGCGTGTGCAGCAGGATGAGCCTTACGGTGACATATGGATTTCATCAGGACAAAACTATGAAGAGGTGGACTCTTTTGCTTTGTGACTCAAGTCCCCAAAAGCCTCTAAAATAATCATTCTTCGGTCTGATAAAAGATAATTTGTCTGTTTCTGACATTTCTTGATTTAAACAGTTTAAAAAGTAGTCAAATGTTTTGTCACTGATCACTTCATGAGATTTGTTATTGGTGTATCTTGTTGACCTGTTTGAGATTATTGAAGTTTTTAAAACATTTTATTCGCTGTTTTATACAATTACATTCCTGAAAGCATGGTTTTATATCATTGGTCTTTTTTGCTACTGTTGTATGAACTTTATGAGATCTCAGATTAATATTTTAACTGATCTAATGTTGTTGTTTGTTTTTTTTTTTACATTTTTAAGACATTGCCTCATGTTTCTCTGCACTGAAATGAACAACAAAACATGCACCTCTCTGTTCAACTCATGTGTCTCTTTGACCCACAAAATAAAAGCTTTATAAGAGCCGTGTCAGTTATTTCTGTACGGAAAGCATGCACTGTCTATTGAAAGGTATCTGCAGCACGCAGAGCATGACAGGTGTGGCAAAACATATTGCAGGGGTTAAGGAGGTGCAAGGAGGAGTAAGTTGAGTGAAACTTGATCTCCCCTCCGTCTGTCCATCGCTCCCCTCGGCCACATCTTGATTCTCCCCTTGAAGACTTTCTCAGGGGGTTGTGACCAAAGTTTATTATTAGCGACTGTCTCAGCTCTCTCTATCTGTCCTCCTCCTTCGTCTCATTTCTGTCTGTCACTTTCTGTTTTTGTCTGGTGCTTCAGCTTCCTTGCTCACTTCATTCTGGTGTTTGATGTTTACTTCTCTTTATTCCTCTTAAGGTATTTTTATTTCTCTTGGTTTTCATGACTGTGTAGTTGTGTCTCTCCTTTGCCTCTGGTTTCCGCTGACAGCATCGCAGGCTATTTTTTACTTTGTTACAACTCCATGCCCTCTACTTTTTCTGTGCCATTGCTTTAATATTGTATCGTCACGTCCTCTGTCCTCCTTTTCTTTCCCATACTCCTCATATTCTATTTTTCTTTTACTGCTGCTTCACCTGCCGTCACCTTTCTACAACCTCCCTCCATCCTCTTCTCTTCCACCCAGGCTCTGCACTTCTGCATGATGGGAAAGACAGAGCTGTACTCTCTCTATAAGGGTTTTCTGGACTGTATTTGCCTCTGCCTCTCTGTGAGTATCACCATTTTCTGTGCATGCATTTGCTGTGTTTTTGCTTGTTTCTTTGTTCAAATAATTCCGTCACCTTTGCGTCATGCTTGGCTTCTGATCTGAAATCATCCGCACTGTGTGGTAATTTCAGTCATCTAACAACAAATCACAGTTGAACTTTATTTTACAGTACACCAATAAGACAATAATTTTTTGACAAAAATAGAAATAATATGTTCTTTATTAGACAGTAGCTGTGCCCTAATCAGACACCATACACCTAACGGTACACTAATAAGATGTACCAAGCCGTACTTTGTATCAAGTTAGAAAAAAAAATAGAAATATGTTCTGTATTTGACAGTTATAGACCCTTATTTGACTTTATTAGAGACTAATTTGGAACACATTACAACAGAACTGTACTGTAAACTAAAGTGTGTTGTTTCCCTAATATACTTATGTTTGCAGTACAGTTCTGTTGTAACGTGTTCCTAATTACTCTCTAATAAAGTCTAATTAAGGGTCTAATACTCTCTAATTTGATATAAACATGGCTTGTTACATCTTATTAATGAACTGTTAGGTGCATATTGTTTAATTAGGATATGGAAGAATATTTTATTTCTAGTTTTCGACTAATTTAATACAAAACATGACTTGTTAGATCTTATTAGTGTACTGTAAAACAGTGCAACCTAGATCACATGCGGACTGTGTGTGTGTTTATATGTGTCACTTGCTGGTCTATTTCGTGGCCCGCGTCCTGCAGTAAGTGTCTCCTCAGCACATGCTGGGCTTCTCATATTAATAACAGTCTCAGAATGTGGATGGAAATAGAGCCGCAGCTCCTCCAAAGAGACCAGAAGTCATTTGACATTTCTTATTAACCTCCTTTAGAACAAGCTCAGATCAAACTTAATGTGCATAAGCATTCTGGAGGAGGATTTTTTTTGTTTTTGATCAAGGCTGCATTAAGAGAGTGCACTGCACTTTTATGGAAATACATGAAATGAAGTGCTGTCCACTGCACTTTAGTTTGACAGTGAAGAAAGGGACAGAGACCGGTTGATCTCTGCCTTGACTTGTCATATTACCCAATGATGTTTTTTTTAGGTTTGCATACCTATGGAAAATCATGATTGTAATTGTACCTCAGTGTTAATTTGGCCTGTGCTTTTTTCAAGCGAAGGAGCGATGAGGCTGCAGGCGACAATGAGAGGGACACTGAGAACGGCCACCTGATCTACAAAAGTGGGGACGTCCTCGAAGACAGATGTAGGTATCAGTTTGGTTGGAACTGTTGGCAGACTTCGTTCTGTAAAAACACTCCAGCTTTAATTTCACCTCAGTGTCTTCAGTGGTGGGGGAAGTATTCAGAGCCTTCATTTAAGTAAACACATCTAATACCACACTGCAGAAATACTCAGTTACAAGTAAAAGTCCTGCATTGAAAATATTAAATGAAAATATGTAAGTAAAATCAGGAAGATGTATTTATTGAGTATTGAAAGTAAAAGTAGTCAGTGCAGAAACATGTCTCCTGTGACTCTTATTTATTACATCATTAAATAATTATCACACATACGTGTATGTATAAATGTAAGAGGATTTTACCATTGTGGTTGGTTGAGGTGGAGATTATTTCAAATTATTTAGTATGGCTTCAGAGGAGGGACCAAGTGTACACACATCCAGACAAAAATATTTGGTTGCCTGACAAAAAATAAATAAATAAAAATCACTGTAGGGTACAAAGACTGCATACTGTTAGGCTTCAAATAAATAAAATGATAACTGAGGTATTCTCTTTAAAGGTAACATTTTGATCTATAAAATCCTCCTCAGGCAAGAATCGCCTGTTTTTCTCTTTGCCATTTTCCTGAGGAAGATCTTGTAGATCAACGTGTTGCCTTTAAAGAGAATATCCTAAAAGAGAATAAAAAATATTTATTTGTGCAGACTCTTCTTTTTACCCTTCAGGACTATTTTGTACAGGACTGCAATTAATGATTATTTTCATTATAGATTAATCTTCATATTGTTTTCTCCATTAATTGATTGTTTTGTTTGCAAACATTCTGAAAATGCTGTCACAGTTACCCCGGGCACAAACTGGCACCTTCACAGGTATTGTTTTGTAGAACAAACAGTCCAAACCTGCATTAAAATTATTAAAAGTAAAAACAACAATTCCTCACATTTAGGAAGCATGAAATGTGTTTACTCAATTTTACAAAATAGTTGCCATTATTTTTTCCCAAATTTGTTTGTTAATTAATTGATTAATCAACTTATTTTATCTGTAACAATCTTATTATAGTAAATTAACACTAAACTAAAAACTAGGTGTGGAAAAAAACATTTTATTTAATTGAATATTGGGTACGTTAGTTTGGTCAAATCTGTATCAACACAACAAGCATGAGGAGACACTGGTGCATTTATTCTGAACTTCTTACACCTGACAAAAAACCCTTAAAAAAAATAATAACTTAAACTAAACTAAACGAGTTGAAAACAAAACTTTAAAATGAAATACAAATAAAAAGAAAACTGTACTTGTATAAACTGTTGGGAAGATTAATTTAGATAGATACAGAAATCTTGTGCTGTCAGATAATAGAGTGTAGTTGAAAGTACAATATTACCATCTAAGCTGTAGTGGGGAAGAGGTGTAAAGTATGAAAAGCATGAAAAGAAAAGAGTAAGTACCTAAAATTTGTAATTAAGTACAGTACTTGAGTAACTTATTCCACCTCTGTCCGTCTTACAGATGAGATAGTCGACACTTTAGGTGAGGGCACTTTTGGGAAGGTGGTACAATGTGTGGACCACAGCAGGTAATTTGCTTCATCAAATAATGAAAGTTGGACCAATTTGCAGCATTATTACTTGCTAATCACAGTGTTATTTAACACGCAGAGGAGGAGGTCGAATTGCTCTCAAGATCATTAAGAACTTGGAGAAATACAGAGAAGCAGCCAAACTGGAAATCAATGTACTGGAGAAGCTCAGAGAGAGAGATCCACTTAACAAACAGTGAGTAGTTTTTTAATGATGATGTTACTCTTTTCATGTCTCCTTCCCGTCTTCCTGTTTATTTAATCCGTGTGTCTCTTCTCCCTTCAGTCACTGTGTGCAGATGCTCGACTGGTTTAACTACTACGGCCACGTGTGCATCTCTTTCGAGCTGCTCTCTCTCAGCACCTTTGACTTCCTGAAAGCAAACAACTTCCTGCCTTATCCCATTAACCAGATCCGCCACATGGCCCACCAGATCTGCCACGCTGTCAGCTGTGAGTCCAACATGCATCACGCTATAACTGTACCACTTTGCTTTTTTTCTCTTGTACCTGTGGATGAATGTCAGTGACGACACTAAGCCGATTATTCACAGCTGTCTCACTGATGCAGCAACAAACAAACCAGGTAGACACTTGGAGGGTGACACTTACCAGGAGGAGATGATACAATTTGCATCCACATATCAGGCTAAAGTGAGGGACCAACACAATAAGGGCTGTGATTTACCTTTATTGATTATGCTGCTGATTGTTTCCTTGGTGCATTGGTCTATTTAATTTCAGAAAACAATGAAAAATAATTATTCTAATTTCCCAATTTCAAATACCTTTTTTTCTGACCAAAAAAACAAAACCCATAAGTACTCACTTCTCTGCAGAAAACTAAAGAAAAACAGCAAATATTTACATTTGCACACCAATATATTTTGAGCATTTTTGCTTAAAAAGTGACTGATGACATTAATCAATTGTTACCAATTGGCTGGTGTCGGCCCTTGTCCCTGGTGGCAGCAGCAGTGTACCAGATGGTGGTGGAGGAAGTCGACAGGGGAGTGTGACAGGGTGCTGGGGTCTGGGCTTGCTGAAATCCACATCCTTCTTCACCATCTTTAGAGCATAGAGCCCCAAGTTGACTGTCTGCATCAGGTCATTGGATGGTCTCCCGCCTGTAAGCAGATGAGTCCACCTACAGGTGGCAGATGAGCCGGTGGCAGCACGGTGCTCAGTGATGCTCAGTGGTCAGGACTGTTGCCTCACAGCAGGCCCTGGGTTCCAGTCCTGGTTTTGGCAGGGCTTTTCTGTATAGAGTTTTCATGTTCTCTCAGTGTTTTGTTTGGTTTTCCTCTTGTAGCTCTGATATGCCCCACCATTAAAAACATGTGTGCTTGTATGCATATCTTTGTTATTTCTCAGTCAGTGTCAGTGTCCTTGATCAAGGCACTGGCTTAGATCTGGAGCTTAGTCACCGGGTACAGCGCAGTGGCTGCCAGCTGCTCATGAAACTCACCCATTTGTGACCAGATTTTTGAGGTGCACGACTCATTTCAGATGAGTTTTGATGATTCGACCATAACGTGTGAGCATATAAATCATGAGCTTTGTCTTTACATGAAATCATACTACCCAGCTTAAAGATGGGTTAAAGTCAGATAACAAATTTCAATAGAGGAATTATTAATAACTTCTCTTGAACTTCAGAAGCCAGACAGATTTTTGACTGGAGGTACCACTACTGCCACAGTGCTCTTAAACAAGACACTAGACATCCTGCTGAATATGTTTATGTAATTATACAAGATGGTGCTGATAAAAAGAGCAAACGTATGAAGGCGTGATGAATTAACAGCATTACTTTATTATAAATAATTTACTGATGTTTTGCCAATTATTAATAATCAGTTATGATGCATAAATAAAAAGACATCATGTGTTGCCAGGATCTGAGACTGGCTATGAGACACAGTATTTACTATGAGATGAGTGTAGGTGTTCAACCTATTGTGAACATATTTGGTGCAGATGCAAGGACTATTAAAGCTACACAACCTGAAAAACATAGCATACACTTACGGATTCATTTTTCAGAATTAAAAAGCTGACAACATGGCTTCATCAGGGTTTCTGATAGATATTATTTCCCACTATCTTTTCTACTAATAGTTATCTTCCCCCCACATGATGTCTGACTGTTTAACCATTAGAAAACTCGACCAGACGAGGGCGTTGGCTCTCTCCTGATAAATCTTAATCCACTCCCCCCACTCTCCCCCCTCTCTCTGTCTCCACTGCAGTTCTCCATGACAACAAGCTGACTCACACCGACCTGAAGCCTGAGAACATCCTCTTTGTCAACTCAGACTACTCCCTCATATACAACGCTGAGAAGGTTAGACACAACTGCAGGCATGTGGGCTGGGACCTGAAAGGAAATCAGGATGTTAAATAAGCAGGGATTAATGCAGTCAGAACAACCTGGGAGATTGCTTTGTCGTTGCCCATTTGGATGCAAATTTTGCTCAGCAGAACCTGTGAACCACCCACATGTGTTTCCTGAAGGCAAACATATTTAACCGCGATGACTGTGTGTTGTGTTCTCTGACCTCTGTGGCTCAATGTGTGGTATTTTCGAAGTGATTTCGAAGTGAATTCAGTGAAAATTAGCATTTTATAAAACTTGGGTCTTATATTATAGTTAGGGGGATCATTTCTATCAATAATACACTCATAGTCAAGTCATTTCTGAGCTCCGGAAACACTGCAATGTTGCTAAAAAGAGGTCCAATTGGGTACGAAACATGAGCAGTGAGACAGTCACACCAGTTTTAAACAAAACCCTGGTTTAGCCACACTTGATAGGTTAAACTTAAACCCTCATACAAAAAAGAAATGTTCGACATTTTGGGAAGTATGCATTTTCTCTCTCATGCCGGGATCAAAGGGTTGATGCCATTTTCATGTGTATATGGTAAATATGAAACTACAGGCTGCAGCTGCTAGCGTAGCTTAGCATAAAGACTGGAAGAGGGAGGAAAAACTAATCTGGCTCTTTCTGAAGGTGACAAAATCTGGCTATGGTCAAGGTATTTTGTTTATTTAATCCATACAAAAAGTGTTCAGACAGGAAATTTTTTTTGGTGTGTCATTCATGCAAATCTGACCACTGCATTGTTTGCAGTGTCTGTTTATAACCCCTGAGCAGTCAAGTACCAACTGTACAGATATTAGCTTCTTTGCTTCTGTCTGCACTGCCCTGGCTGGGTTAGCATAAATCTAAGGCCTGGGTCACACTACATGCGCGTGTGTGGCAGAACCTCTTGCTCTTCATTTCAGCAAACATATGAACAGGTTAGAGAAGCCACACAGCCCGCATGAGCGGTGTGACTCACGCACATGTCACCCACAGCTGCAGCAATGCTTTATCTAGAGATTCAGCTAATTCCAACCATGTGACATGCAAGATTTTCAGAAATAGATGAAAATGATATTATTAGTTAACATCATACCAGCAACATGACACGTGTCATTAGTGTTTCAATGTCTATATTTGTAGATTATGTCACAGACATGACATAAGTGGGTGGCCTCTACCCCCCCACCCCCCTCTTTCTTTTCTCTCTGAAGAAAGGGGGCGGACACATGGCCGTGATTACATCTTTCCATTGACAGTCACACACCTCTAATATTACCCACTTTGTCCAAATACATTAAAATAAGGTGCATTTACAGGGGTTAATGTGTGCGCCAGACTTTTTTTTTTTTTTGGCTTTTGTACACCAGACTAGCTTCTTCCCCATTTCCAGTATTTATGCTAATGCTAACTGTAGCTTCATATTTGCCAAAATCTCAAACGGGTCCTTGATTGTGTGTACTAAGTTTTCCTTTGCAATAGGGTATTATTACCAACACTAGTGTGCTCACTCACAGTTTCATCTCCAAATAAAGTGCTATAGATCTGGCAAAACTGTTGGCTTATTAACAAGAATTTGCTACAGCTATATGTTTTTAGGGAAATGTAATACTGACCAAAATTAATTTTCTGTTAACATAATGAGAAAATGTTGTTAATTGCCCCTCCTGACAAGTCTTGAATGTATCAGTAAAATGTTCACAGACAACATATGTAATTAGCCGAAGCAAAGCCAAAGCTTAATCAAAGCATGTTTGTTGCAGGAATATATAAATGCACTGTTTCAAACAAACGTTGTCTGTGAACATAATCCAGGTAGAAATTATGCTGTCACCACAATGTAATTATGAAAACAATTTAGTAATATACCAATGTAATTTCAGCTGACAGGGTTGTTCTTCCATAATGCGGCTTGATAATAGTGCTGTCGCTGTGTTCTCAGGCCTCATCAAATCTATTGTTGGCTACAGTGTTATCAAAACTTATAGAAATGAGTCAAAACTGTAAAGATAAGACCCAAATTATCTTATTAACTAAATTATCCCCTAAATGATGACGTAAAACTGTGAAACTTATCGGTTGCTTCTTTTGTCTTCTTTCAGAAGTGTAATGAGAGGAGAGTAAATGACACCACAGTGCGGCTTGTTGACTTTGGCAGCGCCACTTTTGACCACGAACACCACTCTATCGTCATCTCTACACGTCACTACCGAGCTCCAGAGGTCATACTGGGTGAGAGATGTTGATTTAGACCAGGTAACCTGGAGCTGTCAGTCCTGTTGGCTTGTTTTTGAAGGTTTCATCCCTCTTCTCTCCCACAGAGTTGGGGTGGAGTCATCCCTGTGATGTGTGGAGTATCGGCTGCATCCTGTTTGAATACTATGAAGGCTTCACACTCTACCAGGTGTGTGCACTGCCTGCAAGCTGAAAGTAGGGTAATTATGATCTTATTGACATGGTCTTCACTTGTGCATCTGTGCTGACTTACAGACTCATGACAATAAGGAGCATCTTGCTATGATGGAGAGAATACGGGGACCACTTCCTCAGAGAATGATCCAGAGGAGCAGGTGACGCACTCCTGCACACTGTTACTTACATGCAAACACACACAAAAAAAGCTTCATCTGATGAAACCTGGGGCTTTATCTTCTGCCCAGCACAAAGCGTCACACAATGCAGAGCAGCTGTCATTGCTATTTTCTGACCGGCAAAGTCATCATTTTCTCACCCATGTTGTTTAAGAAGCAAATATGACTGCATCCCTCTGTGTACCCATGGGCGTGTTGATCTTAAAATGTGGTGTGGCACTGCTGGTACATTACATTTGTAACACACCAATACAGCTGCATGACCCTCCAATAAGGGGCCCTTTAGCTGAATGGATACTACAGCTGACTATGTCACAAGAGGTCTCCGGTGTGATTCCCAGTCAACATATCCCTTGAGCTTTCAGCCCTTGGCTATTCAGGGCTTTAACCAAGCTGAGACGTTACGCTATCTTGGGGCAGCAGAAAGCAGACCCTGCACTACAGATCGTCTAAATAGGGCTCATGATGTTTTCTTCACAGAAAGCAGAAGTATTTCCACCGTGGGCGTCTCGACTGGAACGAGTGCTCCAAGGCCGGACGCTATGTGAAAACCAAATGCAAACCACTACAGGTAAGCTGAGGCAAACTTTTAAACACGAGCCAAGTACATTAACCCCCTTAAGCAACATGCTTCTCTCTCAATCTCCTCATTTTTCTAGAAGTACTTGTTGGCACATGGAACAGAGCACCACCACTTTTTTAATCTCTTGGAGAAGATGATGGAGTACGAGCCCTCAAAACGCATCTCTCTTTCCTCTGCTCTGCGTCATCCCTTCTTTGTGTATCAGCCCGGAAAGAGCCGAGCCTGGAGGAACAGCTGTGATATGAGCAGATGACCCTGAACAGCCACTTGATCCTACGAGGACCATACCAGTGTGTTTGCAAGTTTTAGTTTCTTAACGTCAAGTCATGTATACTTCCCATTACATTTCAATCAGCGGAGACTGATTGAATTAAGGGCTGAAAGAGTTATGAAGAAATGCGTTTATTTGATATAGTGTGTACATTAGGAAAAGTTGGCTTTGGCAAGTAGACCTCATTGTGATGTCGTCATTTTATGGGGGTAACCAGCCACGAGCCCAACAGAAATATTCCTGTATTTGAAGCTGAAGCTGGATGCCTATGAACTCAGTGGAAGGACCCACTGGACAGGTGGTTGTGATGAAACTGGAGGTGACTGGAGAGGTGGAGGTGGGTCATGTCACATTGAAGTGACAGCTGACAGAGAGCCAGGAGGATTTGTTTGACACCAACCAGATGATTGGGTTACAGAGGTAACCTGAGGGGAAACATGCGAACACCCTCAGTCAGCTCAATCAGTTGTAAGAGGGAAAGAAAAACTTTAAATAATTAGTAAAGTAAAGTTTAGGGGGAAAAAAATCAGAAACATGGAGGAGTGCTGAAAACAAACTGATATATTATGTTGAAGTTGATATAGTAAAATTTAGACATCCAGCAGATAAGGAGCAACATTAGAATTCATTATGAGTTTCTGGCGACCTGGTGAATACAAGTCTAATATTCTTTCTTAGCTCAGTTTTTGGTCTCCACCAACTCCTGAGGGAAATATCTGGGTCTTTAGATGCTAAATGCCCCATTATGTTTACTTTTTGCTGCCATTTGGTGTTGACAGGTAGCGCATACTCAGTTTTTAGAGCTATTAAAGCTGCCCGGTGCAGCTAAAAATGGTGCTGATGAAAGTGGTGAGACATTTAAAAGTTGTGGGCCAAAAAGCCAAAATACTGAACTGAAAGATGCTGAAGCTCTGTGGAGCAGAGAGGAACAGCAGAGGCAGGTGATTATTCTTTCCTGTGGCACTTCTGACGTAGAAGATGATCCACTGTCAATGTAAAAATATCGATTATAGCTGCTTTAAACAGCAAGCTTGAAAGTTAGTTTTCATAATTGAACTTCTAGCACACTTTAGCAGACCGTTCCAGCCTCCATTCGTTCTCAATTCATTTTTTGCGTGGTCTGAAAAATCATTTAGCAGACTCCTCAAACTTAAACTTAAAATTTTTGTGTTACATTATTGTTGTATTGCAATAGGTGCAATTTGTTTTGAAAAATGCAGTGTTTCATCATCATGTAGAGTGCAGCACTTAGACTGGTTAGAAGACTAAAAAAGTGCTATAAAAATGCATCATAACAATAATATAACTCTGAGAAAAAGATTGCTTACTTTCACTGAATAGGGCAGGAAAATTACATGCTAATAGATTTTTGTATCAAGCATGAACGAAGTGAAAACCAATGGATGCCTGGAACAGTGGAAAAGAACATTTCTTAGACACAGGTTTGCAAAATGATGAGCTGGTGATGTAAGTGTAAGTGGATGAGAGTAGATTTGCTAAAACATGCAAAACCACTGGGTATTGTCTTTTAAAACTGAGCCTCATGTGCAAGTAGCAGATCAAGCCTGTGTCAAAATGCTTACAAAACTGTATCTCTAAAATTTAGAGGAAATAGATACAAAAGCTTGAACTTTATGATCATTTGAAAAGTACATTTTTAGTTTTATGCAGTCAGTCACTTTATAACAACAATTTGTGTTTTTTGTAATAAATTTTGTATGCAATGACTTCTTTAGTCTTTAGTGTGTTTTGATTGTGGCCCCCAGCTCAACACCCAGAGTACAGTTCATCATGCATGCACGTCTCTCTCTCTCTCTCTCTCTCTCTCTCTCACACACACACACACACACACACTTCTTGTGCAACTGCTGTTTTACTCGCAGTCGTCCTCTGGCATGTTGATAGAGTGCAGCTCAGCAGAGAGCACCGTCACAAGGCTGAGTGAGTGTGTGCGCTGCCAGTTTTCCTCTTCAGCCTTGGCTGAGCTAAGAGAGACTTATTGTCAGCGTGTGTTTGACTGAATGAGACCTTATTTCTGAAGTGTGTGTATAAGTGTGTGTGTGTGCGTTTGTGATTGTATTCCTTGGCAATACTAAAAGTAATTTTCAGCTGTGAATAAACATGAATGGTGCTAAAATTAAACAAGGCATTTTTATGAGTGCGTGGAGAGAAAGAAAATCATTCTCTCTTTGTGTGTCTGTGAATAGAAATGATCCCATTTTTTTAGACTACTTATTGTTTCTCAATACAGAACTTTGTTTTATTCACAAAGATTTAACTCTTGTAGCATTGTAATACTTGTCTTTACAAATATTAGATCATAAGAAGCTGAAAAAAATCACAACAGTTTACATACAGGAACTTGAAATGGCCTTTTATCACCAAATCATTTATGTTTTTTGTTAATTTTACTGCGTTTACATGCTTGACCGTGAAGGTCAACATGTGCCTGAGGACTGCCCACACCTCTTTATTTTGAAAGAGCAAGGCCAATGATGAAACTCTAACATTCGACGATCAATGATGTAACTTCATCGCTAAATTTTTAAGTCAGGGTCAGACTACGTTTATAGGGCTGGTTTATAGGTCCAGTCAAAAACTACTGAAGTAAAACAAATCCAGGGCTGCTGCTGGCCATTTGCCAGGCATACACGCTTAGGACTGCACATATATGTGTTTCTCAAAGAGTCTGTGAATTATGAAAAAAAAAAAAAAAAAAGTTAATTGCTCCAGATCCCTCTTATCTCAAAATATAGTTAGTATGACAAAATGGAGAAACTAACTTTGAAAATAATGACTTAGTATCTCAAAAATAATGACTTGTATTGAGTGTACTGAGTCAGTGTAAGACATCAACATAACACTGCCACCAGGTGTTTCACAGACTGTAAGCGGGTACGCCTGGGTTGAAAAACCTGCAGCAATTCAGAGAAAAAAGCACACAGATTTGAGGTGCCGTCACTGTACAGCACTTAAACAGGTGGTTTAACATTTGTTTAATGTGGTTCAACAGACTGAGACCCTCCCACAGCCCACACTGCAAGCATCTGCTCCAGCCTTGGATCCAAAAGGGCCGACTGCCAAAATGTTTTTTAATAAAACATCTTGTAGATTGGCCTTTGCTCATTTACACATTCATTTGCAAAACTAGCATTACATTATATTATGTATAATGTATATGATATTATAGTATGTATGTATTAGGACTCCAATATGGCGCCTGTTACTTTGAATAAAAATAGCTCGCCTAACTCTGCAGGGGATCTGTCCACACTATGATATATGACCGATATGACCGTTAAGAACAGGAATTAGAGAAAAGTCATAAGTGTAACGTGTTGGATAAAAGCCTCTGTTTTGTCACTTTTCTTTTTTTATCTATTGCAGCCTGTTTGAATGATTGTTTTTATATTTCAGTCTCTAAATTTGAGGAGTCTCTTTTAATTCCCCGCCGCCCGAAGTAGTGATAACTGAAATCCCTTTACATAAATATGTATTCAGAAATGTTGTGTTCATATAGCACAAGAGTGAATCCCCTGTTGGTAATATTGGTTTTATTTAAAGCATCAATTTCTAATGTTTTTTATGTATTTAGGCCATTATGCTAATGCGTTATGATGAGATGCATATTTAGTATTTTTTGAATATTAAATTGATATTCATCTTATCCTTTGTTTGCAGGAGATGATGCGCCTCTCGTGAGGTCATGCATGAGAACATGTGCATGTGTGTGTTAATGTGTCGGTGTCAGTGACTGTCTTTCACGTGTTGGACACTGATCTACCTTAGAATCCTTTAAGTGGCTCTTTTTGGTGGGCTTGCATGGAAGCATTGCTTCTCACACACACACACACACACACACACACCATCTGACATCATACAGTGGTTTAGCGTGCATTACTTATCCAAGTCAGGTGGAGTCTGATTATATTTTCAGACAGTTAAATTGATTTGATCCAGCACTGCACGATGTGATAAATTGATACAGGTGTAGAGTCGATAACGTCCTCTACCTTCGTCTTCCTCTCTCTGACCTGCACCTGCTGACACAGGACCACCTCATCCTCCCTCCCTTGAGCTGTAAATGCCCGCACCTTGGATGAGTAAACCGATGCCAGATCTGTCACTGAACGTGAGCTGGAGAGGAGGCGTGGCCTCTCTCACTGATCTCATTAAAGGATTAAAGCCTCCTCACCTGTCAGAAATCGAAGTGGTCGGTGCAGCAGAGGGGAAAGAATAGGAGTGAAACAAAGGATCGAAGGATTTAAAGTGGGTTAGTTTGAGTGTTCAGAAGGCGTGTGTGTGTGTGTGTGATGTCAATGCCAAATAGGGCATTAGAGTAGGACATACAGCACAAATCTCACTGTGGGGAGTCATTCAAAGACACTCAAACAGAGAAAATGTGCCAAAAGGAAATCAGGAGAAGTGCAGGAGCAAATTCTGAAAATAGACATGGGCAACACTTTACACTTTACCATATGAGGACATTTACAGACATTAATTGCTTTGTATTGTGTGAATGTAACATAACTCACAACTCAACCAGTGAGACCTTTCCTGACTTTCTCTGCTGCCTTTAACTGTTTCTCAACCTTTTAGATTCACAACCTCCCATCATTATCAGGTTGGTGTTCGTGATCCCCACAAAAAATTCATATTGCAGAAAGTCATGGTGATATTTCTGAAGGTTGGTGGGAGCTTGCGGCTTTGTTGAAAACGCCAGTGCCAAGTCAGTTGACCTCACCTTGGAACACAGTTTCTATTTCCTGTCCATGCTCCTGTTGGTCTTTTGCATATTTTTGAGTGCTTGTCCCTTATGTTCAACATTATTAAGGGGCTGACCTCGCTAAGAGCTGCTTCCTGGCTCTCATTCTGTTTTGCTTGTCATACTATCTCATTTTACTCTCCACAACCAACTGGCAACCCCTTAAAATTACCTTGTGACCCCCCTTGAGGGTGCGAACTACTGGCCTATACCAGGTTGTGGAATGATTTTTATGTAAAGAACCTTGCACTTTTTTTTGCAGGAAAATCCAAAGGATGTGAAGTTTATGCTTCTCTTCAGCTCCCCTATTCATACTTTTCAAGTGACATCACATCCATATGGGAATGGCCCCTTGGAGGGCAAAACAATGCTCTCTTCCGCTGCCCGCCAGCTTACTAACTGAATGGTATCTGTTGTTTTCGGATAGTTATTGTGCGATCGGATGCACTAACTGACAAGGAGACAAGCCTGGGCTGTGTTTCTAGAGGCTCCCATCCCACAACGAAAACCCTGAAAGGAGGAGATGGTGGATGTGTATGATGGGATATGTAGTGTTTTCCTTTTGCATTTGTTTTCTAATTTGCAGCGCGTTTCTGTATATGAACCATCCAGATCAAAAATACATATAACTGTCTGTACTTTTGTATGCTGTCATCCAGATCAGCACTGTAAGGTGAGGGATTCTCCACAAGATGTGCACATCGCCAAAGTGGAACTCTGGCAGTGACTTTACTGACTCAAATATGGCGGCAGGTGCTGTATATGAATCACAAGTGCCCAAAACTTGTAGTTTGATTTCATATCTTTGTTTTTCTTTAGTTGGGAGGTGGTAAAAATATTTGTGGCTTGAAACAGAGGGAAATTTTAGTGGCTTTCTCTACGTAAAGTCTGATGTGAGCCGCCGTGTTGGCCCATTGTTTTTGCCCTCCAGGTCCTTATAAGGATTAAAAATGATAAACAAAGGAGAACACATGGGCTCCTAAATGAAACAAAATTAGCAGTATTATATAGTTGTATTAATGACAGTCGAGGTTATTTGCTCAACATGCAACAGAAAGTTGTTTTACTTTTTACATCTTATTTTTCAAGTTTTGATTAACAGATGACTGTGTAGGATTTAGTGGCATCTACTGTAGCTGTGAGCTTGTAGGTTGCAAACACCTACCAGTGTTTTGTTCGTTCAGTCTGAGCTGCTGTAAAAACATGATACGGTGCAACACGATGGCCTCCATGGAAAAGGATCCATCTCGTGCGTAGATATAAACAGGTCATTATAAGAAAGATTCTGATGAAAACATGATTTTCATTTTCAAGTGATTTTACACTACTGAAAAGTATAAATATTATATTCCAATTTCTGCCATATTCTTATCTTATCTATAAATCTCACACACTAGACCTTTAAATTAAAATATATCTGATCCTTTTAGTGTGTTGATGAACAAGTTTTTCTTTACCTACAGTAAAAATCAGGTAAGCTAATGTCTTTTCTAAATTTTTGTCCTGCCTCCTTTGTAATTTATGGTGCTGAATAGAAAAAATGTCCTCTTTATCTTTAACCAAGCCTCAGCATTGACATGTTTTGGTTTGGTGGAGGAATTGGAAGAGGGGGTTGACCTCACTCTGTCACTTCATCTTTGACTTTTTGGGCAGTTTTTTTTTGGTGCAGGTTGGTCCAGTAATCAATACTTTTCTCTTATCTCCCTCTGACTCAGACACTGCTGCTGTATCAGGCCAGACAGCCAGACTCTCTTCATCCAGGTGTCTCTTTGTTTCATTTCCTCTCTCCAAATCTGTCCTCATCTCTTCATCCCTGAATATCCAGTGAACCAAATACTGATGAATGTGCTCTTGGGAGGAAGTGAAAAGGTGATGGAAGTTAATTCTTGAGATAAATCTGAGTTGCAGGCCAGTACCTGCTACCTGCTTTCTCATTTTTATCCCACATCTTCCCAATTTTAGTGTTCTACTGCTCCTAAACAAATCAACAAAATGCAGAAAATGCAATATTTTAGGAGCACGAATGAGACTGATGTCAGCATGTGTCACTCAACATGACATCAGCTAAAGTCTCTAAATCTTCATCACAAACACGTGAGTCATTGAGTGCATTCCCTGCCGCGGCTAACGAGATTCCCCTCATTAAGTCCTTTAAGTGGTAATCTGTATGGGAGAGTTGGGGGGGTGTTTTTAAGAATGCAGCAAGTCTGAAGGAGGGAAGCAGAAGGAGCAGAGGCTGAAACTTGGACCAGAAAACAGTAATTTTCCCAGTGAGGCCCGAGGAGCACTGCACAACGTGTTGTGAAGAGACTTCTGTTTTTTTCTTCTTTGTTTTCTCTGGTTTGTTCTAAATCTTTGGAGGATTGTCTGGCTGTGGTGGAGGCCATCTGTCTGGAGCTTTACAGGATTTTATGCTGTGAGCCTTCGGCCAACTGTGGCCACTTGTAAAGGTAAGAAAACTGTGGACTGGATGAACCCAAGTTAACACGTTGACATTAATCTTTTTTTTTTTTGGTCCTGTGTGGTTTGCATCTTTCTCTCTTCAGTGGTTCTGAACCTTAAGGAGTTGCGACCGCCCACTATAATCAGGTTTTTGTTTGTGACCCCCCACAAAAAATCCATATCGCAGAAAGTCAGGGTTATGTTTCTGAGGCTTGATGGGAGCTCGGAGCTCTGTTAGAAACACCAACACCTTGTGTTTCTCAGTTGTTGTTGTTGTTGCTGCTGTCGGACTTTCAGATGACTCAACTTAAGACACTGTCCCCATTTCCTGTCCAGTTTCATGTCGGCCTGAGTCTTGAGCTGAAATACTTTTTCTGTGAAGCCATCGCTCCATAGTTGTCGTTCTATGTGATAGCTAGCAAAACTGACTATAGCTGCCTGGTTAAGCATAAGACTATGGCACAAAAGCACCAAAATGAAAATTAGTTTTTCAATCAGCCAGACTTAATTTGTACAGCACTTGCAAGCCAAATCTAAATGTTGGTATCTTTTTAATCTGGCTTTTCACTAGTAATATTATAACCTTCAAACTTCAGTTTTTGTTTTTTATATTATTTTATTCCTATTATTTTATTTTATTTTACTTAATTCTAATAACTGTCATTTTACATTTAAAAAAAAAAACATTTTATTGTTTTGTATTTTTATTATTCCTTGTGTGCTTTCATTTGTTTCCTGTCTGTTGTTTTAATGTTGCTATGTGCAGCACTTTGAGCTGCATGTGTGTATAAAAGGTGCTATAAATAAAACTGAGTTGAGTTGAGTAACACAAAGTGCTTCATACAATAAAACAATACTTTCCTCTCCATCCACCCACACGCATCCAAGCAGTGACTTTGTAATTAAATAAATAAGTAAAAAGAGAAGAGCAGTTATTAAAAACACTAATAAGTGAGGAAACAACAGAGGCAGGATAAAAACTCAAAATAAAAGATACGGTAAATAAATTAAAATCAATCAATAAATAAAAATCTTAACACTGGATCCAGAAAATAAAAATAAATTAGCAAGTGATAATAATACTAAATAGATATAATAAAATGATATTCCAATAACAAACACACTAAAATGTACAAATAAACAGGCAATAAATAAATGGATAAATAAATAAGAAAAGTTTGAATAAAAGCCAGACTAAAAAGGTGGGTCTTGAATTTGCTTTTAAAAATATCAACAGTCTCTGCTGCCCTCATGTCTTCACTGTTTCACAGACGTGGACCATAGTAATGAAAAGATGCCTCACAGTGAGTTTTAGTTCTAACAAAGAGTTTTTTGTGTGTGTCTGTGTCCAATCAGCATGCACACTTTGACTCTTACACACTCAAACACACTCAATAAAATCTATTCTAAGGCAAATTATAACACTGGTAAAAGAGATGCATTGTAAAAAGCATTCCTCAGTCTAAAATATGGCCCTCATTACCATCACGCTTTCTAGACTGAGTAGTTTGTCATTTTATGGTACAAAATGCAAATGTTGATTTTTGTTAGTGTTTGTGTCTGTTCAGAACATGGTGGTTTATGATGGTAATTTTTGTACTAGTTTATATTTTCAACTATTAGTGAGATGGCTTATACATTTCTTGAGGCAAGCTGTATTTTACATATTTTTAATGGAGAAATCTGTAATATATTTACTGAAATAAATCATAAAATGACCATGATATGTCGTCAGAGAAAAAGGAAACATGCTAAGTTGAAATACAGGCTTCTCTGACAACGACACTACAGCCTGTAACTTGAGTTATTGTTTTCTCATTTCAAGTTAATTAGAGTTATTAGTGATACGAAATCAGTAATAATCTTTTAGAAGGATTAGATGTTTATAAAAGTTAATGGCAGGTTAGACAGTTACTGAACTCCAGCTCCAGAGTTTGTATTTTCAGAGCAGTGGACTTTTGTTTTTAGGATAAAGGGCTTAATTTCACATCGACAGACAATTGACAGTTATAAACAACTAATCAACTTACAGTGGAGAACAGTGGTGGACTGCAGTACTCATGTTTTGGACCTGCAGTTTGTTACATATTGCTCCTATACGTGCCTTATGTTGAATGTCATTAAATTATTCTGTGCTGCATGCCACAATATTTTATTTAATTCTCCACAACAGAGTGGTGACCCTCAGAGTTTTGAGATGTTGAGAACCACTGCTCTAGATAACTATGACACTATGTAATCTTAGTAAGTAGGTGTGTGTGAGAGAGTGTGTTTGCTAAGTCTGTGTGTCTGAGCCTTGTCTGAACACTGTCCTTGTCCTTGGCGTGTCTCAAACTGAGTTATTGCTGCCATCAGATGTGACATTGTGTGTGTCCTGACTCTCTGTCCTGTCAGAACAACACAACATGAGTGAAGGAGAAATCCCTTCTATACTCACCCATCATCTGTCTGAGAAGTAGCGTCGTGATCGTTCCCTCCCGTCCTGAGAGCTCCGGTGCATCATGGAGTCTGTGGTGAGAGTGAAGAAGTCGCTGAGGGTGCCCATCAGGAAGCTGACCAGCTGTGTGTCGAGGGTGAAGGAGAGGAAGCTGTGTGCCAAGCGCAGGAACAAGAGGGGCAGAGGAGGGGGAGGGAGAGGAGGGTGCAACAGGTTGGGAAAGACCCCTCCTGTCCGAACTGCACAGCCCAAAGACCCGTCAGTCATGCGCTCATACCAGGCAGACCTGGAGAAAGAGAGGCGAGTAGACACATAATGCAGTGGTGGAGGAAGTGTTCAAATAATTTACTTCAGTAAAACTAAAAATACCACACTGTTAAAATATGTCATTGCAAGTAAAAGTCCTGTATTAAAGTGTTATTTAAAGTTGCAATATTTAAGAATTTTTGTTTAAAATCTAAATTTAACTAAACTCATCAATGGAATGTTGATGATTTCACATTATGTCATAAACATCTATGTAAAGTGCTGCATAGATATCTACTGAAGTTAGCATGTTAACCAGCTAGCTCCAACCTGTCCTGTTTTGTTGGCTAATACCACTTTATGCATCAAGCAAATGATAGTACAGCTCAGGCCTCCCTCGATAGTTTCAGCTGGGAGATGTGTGTGAGCAGCTACGCTGTCAGATTTTCTTTTAGTCTAATAAACTAATCAAACTCAAAAAAAGTCAAAGAAATTACAACTGCACAGCATTCTGAATTCTAGTTTCTCTCTTTTAGCAAACCTTTTTAACTCATTTCAGTCAAACTTGACAGAAACAAAACAAAATTAATCAAAACTGTCATGGTTTGTCTTTTTTTCTGTTCTAACAATCACCAACTCTGGTTTGGTCAAAAAACAAAACCCCTTAATTCACAGCGTGAGATGGCTCTGCACGCTTTCCAAATCACCTGTATTTCCTGTCGTTGGTCTTGGAGGCCGTGGTCCTGTGGCCCTGGTCTGTCTGTGCTCTCTGGGAGGCTGCTGAGCTCTGTTCAGGAGCTCATCCCAGTGCCGCTCCCTACCAGCATTCCCTGTTCGGTCCCCTTAGCCCCAGGCCTGAAAATGTCCTCCTCCCAGCAGACCAAAGGGTTGTGTCTAGAAGGGAACCCAAGAATTGTTAAAGTTCTCCAAGATTTGTATGTCTTATTTCTTCATTGTGTGTACTGTATAAACTAATTATGTTTTATAAAGTGACAAGACTGGAAAAAACACTTGATTAGGGATCTTTCATACTGTAGGTCTGGGGTTCTCTTAAAGACACGACCAGACCAGACAGACACGAGTCAGCTAATTGGACCACTAGTTAGCTGCGCAGCTAAATGGGCTAACTAGCTACAGTTAGCATCTTACTTTGGTGATATGCAGGCCCATATTTGTTTGCGGTGTGAATTCAATAATTTTTTGGCCATTTCAAATGCAATGTAGAAAAATGGTCACTGTGGATGCTTATTATTATTAAACTAGTATTGTTGGTTCATGATTGTGTAAGCAGAATTTTACTTTAGTATCAAGAGTTTTGCATGTAAAATCTTAATCTGTAAGGTAACAGATTAATTAGTTTTAAACAAACAGTCCTTAAAAAACAATGTGAACGAGTTGATTTTTATGACTGAAAATAGAAAAACTGACTTTTGTTTGCATGTGAATTCTGAGAAAGAAATTATGTCAAACTGAATGAATTGAAATCTGGTGAACACATCTGGTGAACACACTTGATGACAATGAAACCAACACACATGCTTTGGATTCACTTTATTTCCAAAATAGAAATTTTTGTAATGCTGCTGTCGGCAGCAGCTTCCATTTACTTTCATTAGAGCAGGCAGCTGAAGTGAATCAAGTTAATTTAAGTCACCTGTGCCATGGCAGGGATATTGCTTTGATTAAATTCAGTCTGCAATATGTCAGGTGTATTTGTGTTTTGTCTGCTGTATTTACAGAAAGCTGCGGGAAGCGATGAACGCTCAGAAGAATGCAGAGAGAGCAGCTATGAGAGCTCATTTCAGGAGAAAATATCAGCTGTCTGAGGTCTGTGGATTTTCTGCAAAACAGCCAAGCTCATCCAAGCTTCGCCAAATTTGTTACATAACATATTTGAATGACTCTGATACACTATTCATCTGTAGTTTTCCTCACTGTCTTTGTTGTGAAGTTGTTCACTAGACTTCTATTCATTTCTTGTTTAAAAGTATTTTTCAACAGATTTCAGACAAATTTACTGATGCACATATTAACTTCTAACTGTCCTGCAAACTGTAATGTTATTTTCACCACATGTAATAAGATGTTACAGCAAATGCAGACTGATTAACGTAAAATTGTGTATTCAACCATTCAGCCTTGAACAATATCCTTTATACCATGCTCTTGGTGAATACTAGATTCTGATTGGCTGCAAGGTGTCCATTAGTTCCTGATAATGGACTCCTACTGCATAGACTAGTTCCAGTCTGTTCACTTCTGAATTAATTGCCCTGAAATGAGTAACCATAGCAACCAGGACCCAGTCAAACCCTACGCATACAATTTATTGTAACATGTTAACAAGCTAACATCCAGTACATGTTGTTATACATACTGTCAAATTATATTTATGGTTTGTCAACTGTACGCAGTGTTGTGAATTTGAATCTTGCTAGCGTAATGTTAGCTTTCTAGTTCACAGTTGAGCCAAGAGGTTCCGTGAGCTGGGTGGACTGGGTGTTTTCATTTTGCATAAGAACCTCACGGGATGGTAATGAGTCAAACCTCTGGGAAAGTTAGTTGTGGGAGTTGTGGATTGTGAAAAACGTTATATTTTTAATTGCAAAATGCATGAAAACTTAAAGCAATGGACCTACTTTTTTTCTTTGGCAGGTGACCATGGTATAAGCAGCATTATACCCTTCATGGTGTCCATAATGACTTAATGGATGACAAATATTCCAATAATTGGCATCTTCAGGCAGTTTGCTTCACATGTGTATTCTCCTATATGCCCATACAGAATTTTGATATTTCTTCAGCACAGTATTCTTTCACCATGTGTATTTTGACCCATTCAGTTTCAGGTTCAGATGAAGATGAAAAACTTCTAAGCTATTAAAATAAAAGACTGTGCAGATTTCAAAGACAAAAGAATAGAAATCTCTATTTGTTATCCATATGTTGGCTTAGCATTGCATTAGTAATGTAGACAAATACAGGGATTCAACTTTAGATCATCAAGTTGTTACTTCTGGTCACATGTTCAGTGTTTCAACTCTATACTTTTTCTACTTTTCCTTCATGATTAGAGCCCCAAGGATACAAACCACCTGAAGTCTGTTGGCGGGAAAGTGTCACTTCCCCATGAGCTGTCGAAGATCATCCATCCTGAAACCAAAACCAAGGACAGCGGCTTCAACCTGCTGAGCGCCTTCCAAGGCCTCAGCTTCAACACGGCGACGCTCACTGAGAGGAAATACAGCAAGACGTCCACTCTCACACGAGCAAGGAGGGACTCTTGTAAAGTCATGTGATCAGTATGTGATCACAGAGATGATCAGTTAACTGCCTTCTGATTGTTTTAGTTGTTAAAATTAATGCAGGGGAAAAAAAACATCACACATGATTGCTGCTCACACACAAACTGTGCTTTAACATCTTCCTTTAAACAGCCTGAAATTTAATATAATCTCTATGGCTGAAGCGAGTTGTTTCCCCGTCCTCTCCTCACCAGACTCAAGGAAGCTCAGGCAGACTGTAAGAACACTGCAGGAGCACAAGACAAGTGCAAAATTTCAATTGGACAAAAACAAGCAACAAGGATTTCTGTGCTATAAGTTGATCAGTTGTTTATAACTGTCAGTTGTATGTCAATGTAAAACTCAGTCCACTATATTAAAACTATTAATTAATGTAAAATCTAAATAATTTGAAACAAGCAAACAATCACAAATTATGGACCATATGGAAATTTTGCTTTAGTGATTTGTCAGGGAAGCGAGTATTTCAACTATAAGCATATTTCCTTAATGTCATTTTCACTGGACAGAAGTGGTATTTGTAATCTGTAAAGTAACAAGTAACTAAAGCTGACAAACATGTAATGAAGTTAAAAGTCCAATATTTGCCCTTCAGACGTAGAACAGTAGAAGTTTCACAAAAACTTCAAGTACCTTGAATTCTACTTAAGTACACTACTTGAGTAATTGTAGTTAGTTACATTCCACTACTGCCTCGATCAAACCTGCAAAAGTAATGAATCATTTGACAAAAACCTTATTAATACACAAGTCAAGTTAACTCAAGTGGTGTTACATTTTGTTTTAGCCGGCGGTACAATATTGATATTGGTTAATAAAATAATGACTCAAGTTGTTCTTTTCCTAATGAGGTGTCATATTAGGAGTCAGTATAATTAAAACATTATCAGTTGAAACACGTAATAGAGTTTTGTTGATGGCATTCAAACAAGGTTTTCATATTTTCTGTCGTTGATCATACTTTCACCCCATTCAGATCCTCATTTTGTTTTATTCTAATTCTAATTATTATTATTATTATTTTATAATATTGTTATAATATTATGATATTGTGTATTAGAAGCTACTGTAGCTAGTTTCTTCTTACAGGGCTGTCACATCTCTGTAAATGATATAGATCCAACTGATCTATACACAAGTAAGGAACCTCAGGGCAACATGTTCACATTTCATTCACACAAGTGATGAAATAACATTTAATATACTTTTTTTTAAATGTATGATTAACTGATACATTTGTTTTGTTTGTCTGTTTATTTTATAAATGATCTCTGATCTGTATCACATGTGTATATATGAGCCAAACTGTATGTGTAATGTACATGTTTTATTGTAACTTTGACCAAGATGTATGTTGAAATGCAGACTGTATGAAGAGTTTTTAAAAATGCTTGTTAGCAACTGAAAAAAACAAAAAACAAAACTGTAAACTGTTCGTTATTTGTGATGACTTTGTTGTTTTCATCGGGCTGATACTGGTGTGTAAATATTCTCATGCTGCTAATCACATGTTTTTATACGACAGGAAGCAGAAACCCTACAAACCATAGACAAGTAGACAGTTTTTTAGCTGTGAAACAAACTTGTAATAAACACGTGTTTGAGCGTAACATCTTTTCAGCTGGACTCTCTTTTATGACCTTTACATGGTGCTTGTGTGTGTGTTTTAGATCAGTGTAACATTTGGACTCTGTTGTGATTCTCTTGAACTCTGATCTTCACATCCATAAATCATCATCTACTATCAGTCCATCCAGGCGATAGAGGACAGTCAAGGATATGAGGTTGGGGATGGAGGAGAAAAATCATCCTTCCTGCAGGGACGACAACGACAAGTGTTCACAACTCTGGATGAGACTGCTGGACCATGAGGAGCATCAGAGCACAGGGCACCTGTGGATCCAGAAATCTGCTCTGTGGAGTCACACCACCACAGCGAGCTCTTTGTATGACTGCAGCAGGGACGGTGGTGGATGGAAAGTTAGAAGGGAGGAAAGGAGCTGAGAGCACAGGAGTCAGAAAGAGAGGTGTGGATGGACGGGTGAGGAGCTTTGAGGAGATCCCTCACACAGGCAGGAACGGCTGGGTCAACTTAGTGAAGTTCTGGAGAGAGGATCGTTTCCGGCAGCTACACAAGCACACGGAGAGGACCTTCAAAGCCCTCGGTCCCATCTACAGGTAAAGGAGGGATGATATCATGAGCCTAAATGTTTTAAAAAGCTGTACAAGTGCAGCGGAACTGCATATTTTATCCTCTCATGTGTGGCACCGATGCAAGAATAAGGAACACTGTAAAAATACTGTTTTAACTCTGAAATTTAGGCTGCCCTAAAATTTTAATTCGAAGTTGAAGTTGAGGTAATTTTGCGTTGATTCAAAACATGAATAAATGAATGAAATAAATGTGATATTGATTCAGTTGTACTTGAGAAAACATGTTCAGTAACCTTAAGTTATTAAGTTGAACCAACAATTGTTCAGTCACACTGACAGAAATTAGAAATTAATTTGAGTTCCTTTTATTTTTCCTAAGTTTGAGAGTCAGTTTTCATTTCACACAAAGAACACCTTACACCTGCAGCTGCTCATGTTGGAGCTACTTTGTTCCAGCATTGACACAAAAACAATATGTGCAACTGCTTCTAGTGAATTTATTAAACATTAAGTGTGAAATTCAATACTAAACTATCATAGTTTGCAGTCGTGCATATGAGTTTACACCATAGCCTTTGTGTGTGTGTGTGTGTGTGTGTGTGTGTGTGTGTGTGTATGTGTGTGTGTGTGTGTGTGTGCATGTGTGTGTATGAAGGGAGTATGTGGGCACTCAAAGCAGTGTGAACATCATGTTGCCGTCCGACATTGGTGAGCTGTTCCGCTCAGAGGGCCTCCACCCCCGACGGATGACCCTGCAGCCGTGGGCAACACACAGAGAGACACGCCAGCACAGCAAGGGAGTCTTCCTCAAGTCAGTACCACACCTGTGTGTATGCAGGTGTATTCATTTTGTAGTGATAGACTGTAAATCAGTTTAGTTCTTTTAGGGACAAAATACAAGTCCATGTAATGTATTTTTAGAGATAATAACTTGATTTGTTGTCAGGTTGAGGCATGTAGTGGCAGGTGGTTATGATTAAGATTATGATTAAGGATTAGGACAAGTCTCAGGGGGAATTATTAGCAAGTCAGTTCAATGTCCCCTTAAGTGATGGAAACAAGATTATTGTGTCTGTGTGGGTGTAATCACATCTCATTTTTGGGGTGTCATTCAATCAGTTGTGGAAAGTAAACATCAAAACTCTACCTCATTGTAGTTTTTATATGTAGGATATTGATGTAGTTGTAGCATGTTTCAAATTATTCTGATGGTCTTTGTTTGTAGAAAATCAGCCAATTCCAGTAAAAACTGTGTTGCTCTCTGCCCATTCTTCACAGTGGGAGATGGCAAGCATTGTTGTATTCTACCTGGTGCCAAAATCTGACATTTTCAAATCCTACATGGTTTATTTTAAAACAATTTAGTATTGCATTTCCATAAAGCTGAGAGACTCACATGAGACTTTGATGAGAGGAGATTTAAAAAGAGAGAACAGTCCAAATCAGAACAGCAGAGCCAGAGATATAATGACTTTCAGTCCCTACTATACTGTACATCAAGCACTGGATCCTACATTTCCCATGATAGCATCATTTCGTCTGACCCTCCCTGCCTGGTCAGTGCTCACCTCTTTCAAACTCCACATCCCTTTCTTGCTAAACAGGCTCAATGAGGGGTTATTTATCAGACTTTAGAAAGATCTCAGGAGGCACTGAGGACAAAGCAACTGTTTTCACAAGCTAAGCAGTGTTCATCATGATGAGCAAATTGGCCTTTATGTGTAGAATTGATGGAGTGCCCTTTTGAAATCAACTATTTGCTTTGAGCCGGGCATCCTCTGCAAAATATAAAGAGGTGCTAAATGACCACAAAGAGATTCAAAACAACTACAAAGTCATGCACAATGGCCACAAAGAAACAAATCACAACCAAAAAAACTCCCAAGATGACGACAAAGAGACAAAAATGACCACAAAAAGACACAAAACAACCTAAAAAGGATCACAAAAAGACCACATAGAGACTTGAAATGTCTCTTCTGTTTGGGTGTCTTGGTTCTAATTGGCAGGAGTGGGGAGCTTTTCACATCTTTACATCTCATATTCCATCTGAGAGTCGTTAATGGTTAAGCATCACAGAAGTAACTGGATGGTAAAGTTGAAGGTAAAGCTGGGTAGAGGTTCGGCATCAAGGAGCAGACCTGTTTGCAGTTTGCAGTTTTTTTCAGGAAAAACACAAATTAATAGGGAAACAGACTTTGACACAGCATTTCTGCTGTGCAGGAACAGCACATCTGCATGAGACCCAGTTTCTTTGCTTCACAGTGACTGAGCAGAAATGAAACATGTCGACTGTAATGCCTCAAATGCTCCAAATCTGTTCTCCACAGGAACGGTGAGGAATGGCGAGCTGACCGTCTGCTGCTCAACAAGGAGGTGATGATGACTGCAGCCGTGAAGCGTTTTCTCCCCCTGCTTGATGAGGTGGCGAGGGATTTCTGTCGAATGCTGCAGGCGAGAGTGGAGAGGGAGGGAAGAGGAGAGGAGGGGAAACGCACTGTGACCATGGATCCCAGTCCTGATCTCTTCCGCTTCGCACTGGAAGGTCAGAGGTCATTGTGTCTTCTTATGTGTGACTATTCAGTTAAAAAGTATATGAACTCTTGTTTTATTTACACTGAGGCCACAAAATTCTGGCTCCTTATATATCCAGGAAATGAGGGGAGAGAGGTGTTAAAGGATGGGTGTTTAATGGGGACATCCCACATCTTAACTGTCACGTCTCCTTTTCATCCAGTAATGATCGACCCTGAAGTCCAGTGGGAGGGGAGGGAATGGATTAATGTCACCTCGCTCTTTTGACAGGTTTTCATTCACCCAAAAAATATCAGCTCTTTGGGCTGACTCACAAATGCTGACGTGGGCTATGACGTCAGAGGAATTATACAATCTGCAGGAAAAAATACCTCCCCCCCTCTGCTAATATTTCACTGCTTCTACTCTATCTAACATTCACACCGCGCATGAGAACCAGTCCTCACGTTAACCTGAGGCATATCTGTTGTTAACATATGATAGATGTAGGAGGTCAAGGAGAACGTGCACCTTTAAAATTAGAAACACCACCACAATGATCAAAGCTGCAGCATTCTTTCACCAGGTCTGCTGCTTTCATGTGCCTATCTGCAACATGCCACATTCACAAGTGTGAATGCGCGTGTGACTCACTGTGCTGTACACTTATATGCATCTGTGCGTGTGTGTGTAACGGGGAGAAAGCTGATGACTTTGAGTCATGCTGGTTTGCTCTTAATGGACCACAACACACGAGAGCCAGGTGCTAAGCTGGGATAGGAATAGATCGCCCAGGAACTCTATTCCAACCAGTGATGTGTAGTTAATATAACACATAAGAAAGTCTGATAGGTGATGGATGTCTTGTGGAGGAGAGACAGTTCCTCTGAGCCAAAATATGAGCTCTTGTGTTTCTCTGGAGCTGGATTTGAAAAGTACAGAATATTTTCTTGCTGTCAGAGAGAGAAATGTCTGCACTTTATGGTAACTAAGTTAAAAAAAAAAAAAAGGTTTTTGGATTATTTTTCTGCTGGTAATCCTCCAAAGCTTAAATTTAAACATGAACATATGAGTCAGGAAGTTTTATAATCTACTTAAAAACCTGTCAACCAGAGGTTCATTACTCAGTTAAGTCGTTATTAGTTGAAAGGGATGTCCGTGAATGTTCTCATTCGTCCAGGTCATTGTAATCTCAGGAAAGATTAAATCGAAAGCAACTGGACTTGTTTAAATGTCCTTTTTTGAAGACATTTTGCCTCTTATCCAAGAAGCTTCATCAGTTCATGCCTGTCGGACTAGTCTGAGCTAGTCTGGAGTCAGACAAGCTCAGACTAGTCTGACAGGTAGTCTAGCTGGAAAATTACTGCTAAATTTACTGACCCCTAAAGGAGTCCGGTTGGTTTGGAGACAGTGATATTTGGTGACGATTAGAATTTTCTGTCTACAGCAGTACTTTGCTTAGCTTCCTATGCTGGGACTGATCTACTTCTCCAAAGTGGGAGCATGTTGACCACCATCTCCTGTAGGTAATACACTGACTGTGGATAAATACCTCAGAAAACCCCACTTCAAATACTTGTTTCAGCCTTGATATTTTTAAATTCTCTGAGTGTTCGTTTTCTCCCTCTTACCCTCACCCATCTATACACCCTCCCCACCCTGCAGCCAGCTGCCATGTGATCTATGGGGAGCGTATTGGCCTCTTCTCCTCGTCTCCATCTCTGGAGTCCCAGAAGTTCATCTGGGCTGTGGAGCGAATGTTGGCAACCACCCCTCCTCTCCTCTACCTGCCCCCTCGCCTACTGCTCCGCATTGGTGCTCCTCTGTGGACCCAGCACGCCAGTGCATGGGACCACATCTTCAGCCACGGTAGGAAGAGCTACAAGCCTATAATGGATCATAACACCTGGATATCTAGTTTATGTTACTCTCTTCCCTTCACTACTCCCATCTTACCTGTCCTCTTGTCCTGGTCTTCTTTCAGCTGAGGCGAGGATCCAGAGGGGGTACCAGCGCCTGTCATCCTCCCAGGGTCGAGGGTCTGAGGCAGGAGCAGGTGGAGGCCAGTACACTGGGGTCCTAGGCCAACTCATGGAGAAAGGCCAACTATCTTTGGATCTCATCAAAGCCAACATCACTGAGCTGATGGCTGGAGGGGTCGACACGGTGTGTGTGTCTGTGTGTGTGTTTGTCCTCCTTGTGGATTTGTAAACCTCACCCTGACTGATTCTGTGTCACCTCTCATCCCATCCTCTCTGCAGACAGCAGTGCCCCTGCAGTTTGCTCTGTTTGAGCTGGGTCGTAACCCGGAGGTGCAGGAGAGGGTGAGGCAGCAGGTGAGGGCGTCATGGGCTCAGGCTGGTGGTGACCCTCACACAGCCCTGCAGGGGGCGCCACTACTAAAAGGCACAATCAAGGAGATTCTCAGGTACATAATATTCAACGCATTGATAACCTGCACACATCCACACTCACTTTGCATCATCCTTGCAGTGTGTATGTACCCTGTTTCCTCCAAGGTGCTGTGAAGCACAAGTTCCTGTCAAGCATACTGTGGACGGCATATTCATTTTGTGTCCAGATACCCAGAAACCACCCAGTAATCACATGCTGGAATATTGTTTAGTTCTTTGTGTGTGTACATGAACACATTGATTGGACGCCTGAGCATGTCTTTTTCTGTGGCCATTACATTACACTTAACTGAATAATTACACTCAATCACAATATAATCAAAAATTTTTTTTTTTCTGAGCTGTCAACCTTCTTCATCAGTGGATGGTGTTTCCTCAGTTGTCATGGAGGTGGATCTTTTGACATGTGAGCTCAGTATGATGTTTTTTTTTCCATTCCTCTCATCTGTGTTGGCTTAAATGGTAAAGAGATGTGCGGACTAGAGTCACATGACTTGGATTCGAGTCAGATTTGAGTCACAAATTTGATGATTTTAGACTCAACTTGACAAAATCAAAAAAGATTTGCAACTTGACTTGGATTTAACACATATGACTTGTAGCTTCACTTAGACTTGAGCCTTTTTACTTGAAAATACTTATTTACGTAGGCAAAATGTGCGGAAACAACGGAGATGCAACAACTGTCAACTTCACTTGACATTTGAAATTGCACAAAGAATGGCAAGTCAGGTAAGATTAACATAATTAGCAAGCTACTGCTTAACTACTGTTAGCGTACGGCGGAGGACCTTTGAAAATCACATTTTCAAGCTGAAAACTCAGTTACATCATGACTTGTTTAGGACTCGAAAATCAAAGTTTAGGATTTGCAACTTGACAAGAGACATGAATGCATGAATACAATGGCTTGGTCCCACCTTTG